>OU343220.1:315415556-315578067 GCA_910596185.1 Chrysanthemum makinoi | reverse complement strand
TTTTTAAAATTTGGGCGGGTTCTACTTTGTTTTACGGATTGGATTTCAGGCTAATAGTAATAATAGAGGGTCAGTTTGGTTTTGGTTTTAGTAGCAAGGACCATATTTGCTGAATACCTTAAAGTTGAAGTCGATTTTTACAAGTCTTAAACTTTATCACAAGGGTAAAACCTGCCAAGTAAGATTAGTACAAGGACCTTAGTTGAAAATTTCATTTTACAAATCCGGGGACCAAAATTGTCAAGTTAGAAACTTGAGGGACCAATATTGTAATTTTCTCCAAAGTTTATCATAAGGACCATTTTTGTCAAATATGAATAGAACAAGGTTAAAACTTGATAATTTTCACTTTTTAAATTAACCAAGGACTATTTCTGACATTTTTCCAAAGTTAAAGGACTAAAGTTGTCAATTTGTGATTTTTAAACTTGGAAGGGTTTGTTTTGACAACTTTTGAATCTCATGGACCTAAAATGATATTTTACTAGTTTTTGAATTACCGAGGGGGTGATTTTGACAACTTTTGTAACTTGGGGACTAAAAGCTGCCATTATGCAAACTTGATACGTTTTACCAGGATTTTGATGTTTTTGCATTTAAAACATATAAAACACTTGTTTGTGATATTTTATCATTTTGATGTGTTTCTGAGTGTTTTCAGATGTTTTTGGCATTTTAACAGTATAAAAATGATGAGTATTTAGACACTCATCATATATGCTGAAGTATTTCTAGCGATGCACTAAACATACATATGGATGCCCTATTATGACCAACGATGCACCAAACATACACACTAATACCTTAATATGTCTGATGATACACTAATATTACTCACTAATGCAATCATACTCACTGATGCTCTAAGATGTTCAATGATGCAATAATCATACTTATTGGTACCCTAATATGTCCATCGATGCACTAAATATACAAATAGATGCCCAAGTATTTCCAAGAATGCACTAAACATACAAATAGATGCTAAAGTATTTCCAGCAACCACAAACACAAATGCACTCATACAATCTGATGCCCTAACTTGCAATTTTGATGTTGCAAATATACACACAGATGCCCTCAGATGTCATATAATTCAATAAAAAGCTCGTATACTAAAAATTAGTGCATCACAGCTTTAAAATCTTATTTAGACATTTTATCAAACACCTGGTGTGCAACTTTAATAAACACATTTTTTATGCATTTTTTCATCAAATTTGTTCCAAATCTTGTAGAAAACATGATGATATGATTATAAACTTTCAACAAAACTTAAAAATCATTACATCATAGTTAAAAACTTACAAATTATATATACAGTTAAAAGTTACATAATTAAAAATTTATTCTAACTGCTGAAATTGATAATTATACACAATTATAGTATGTTTAAATCAATAATATGAACCAGAAACATTAAATTAAACAAATGAACGAAAAGATTTTGTAAAGAAAAAAAACTGGATTGAGAATTGATGGTATGATGTTGTGGTGGAGGAATGGTGTTGATACCGTTGTGGTGAGATGTTGATTGGTGGCGGTGCGGTGGTTGTGTGGTGGTGGCGATGGAGATGGTCAGATGGAGATGGAGAGTGAGAGGAATCAGGACTGTGTGTTTGAACTAATAGCTTTGTGTTCTTGTATCTGATGGTTACCAGTTACTCCGTATTTGTTTGCTTTGTTTCAAAACTTACCCAGAAGTTTGAGATGTTTGCAAAATCTACCCTGTAACTTTTTTTCTTACTTTTCTATCTAATTACACTTTTCTCTAGAACCGGACCCTATATATATATATTGTAAAACACTTTATCATATGAATTTGTAGTTTCATCAATAAATGTATCTTATTCAATTGTTGCACATTATAAATATCGTTAAGCATTTGATATACTGATTATTTGTCCGTGACGCACATGCATACACGCTACTAGATATTTGGTGTCGTTAATATTTATTTTAGGGTACCCACAGCCGCAACGCGCGGGTACCCTACTAGTATATATATTGTTAGGAATTATATTTAAGTTGATAAGACAAAATACATGAAAGATGAAGGACTGTTGAAGACAAAGAAAGAAAAGGGACCTACTTGTCAAAGAAGTATTTATTATCTAGTCCATTGTAGTCATTTGTAACCCTAACTCTCTAGTTTATAAAGAGAGGCAGGGAATAGGTTATGAGTGTTTAAGTTTATGAAAGTAAACTTATGAAACTTGAATTGATTGGTTAAACTTAATGCTTGTTTTTATGAACTAAAATCTTGACGAAGGTTTAACTTGTAAGAACAATATATTAGTACACCAACTAATTATCATAACCAACATGATAAGAAGTGGTTAACACAATCATACTAATCAAATATAAGAAACTAGTTTAAGCAAGTGTAGCTTTTAATCATCTGAATTTCATTATATCTATTCTCGTTATTATTTGCTTTTGGATTGCCTTAGTTGATTTATACTTGTTAATCAGATTCACTCACAAATCCCTGCGAACGATCCCGACCTCAATGACATTACTGTAGGGATCTATCTTCCTTTTGTTTTTAGTATCTTGTGTTTAATGTTTCTCAATGACATTTTAGTATAATTTTAGGATTTCAGTAATGTTTTGTGGATTTAATAACTTTTATTTGGTGGTTTTGTAACTTTTGTGTTTCTCAACATGTTTTAAACAATTGTTGTGTTTATTAATAGTGTTTGCTATGGTATCATCAGCGCTCCAAATAATATCAGTTAAGCTTTAACTGTCTTGTTTCAGTTTCAGCAATTTTATTGATGATTTTCATCTCCTTAATTAGTAAGTCATAAATCTGGATCAAAAAGCTAGTTTCTTATATGCAACATTGTTATCATTGGTTCATGGATGATGAAGCTAACAAGAAGAAAGTGAAACCCAACCAGGTGACACGATTATATATCAAAAGGAATATAAAGAAATCCCTAACCTGATGACACAGGATTATATATCAAATGGATAATGAAAAAGTACAATGTAACAGAGTCTTTGGAACTGCAGCCTAATAATGTTCTGGACATGGAAAATGATCTTGCGTATAGCTTGTTGACGCTTAATGGTAGCATCAATGTTCGTCGGTAGGTGGTGTTGGAGGCAGTTGATTGTTGGTGGTTATGGTGATAACGAAAAGGGTCACAAAGTATGATGCAGCCGTAAGGTGTTGTTGCGATGGTGTTGGTCGTAGCTAGGTTGTCAAAAACTTCGCTTTTTTGATTCTTTTGTCAGTCTTATTGAACTCTACGTTCATTGACGGGCACTTCGGATGATATTTAAAAAAACAGTCCATACTGACATTTAAAATTCTGCCCAGACCAACCCATAAAGGAATTATTTAGACTCAAGCGAACCCATTTCTTATTGGTCATGCCACCATGTATAGTGTCTGGATTTTGTTAAAGTAAAATCTGAAACAATCCTTTTTATTGTTTTAAAGTCATAGTTTGTTTCTTGACTACACATTATTGCGGGTTACTCTTCATTTCTGATTAATAGAAGGAGATCCATGCTTCTTTCTATCTTCCAGTTGTTTCTATCATTTTTCGTTAACTTGTTAAAAAGTCGCTTAAAGAATACAAAAGAGATGCGCAATGTTACAAGAAACCATTGTTTTAGTGCGCACCAATAAGGCATAGATACACAAAAGAAAAGCACAGATTATACATTTACTTTAAACCTATTATGTCGGCATCCATCTTTAAGAAAACACACCGCGGCAACGCACGGGCTCTCCACCTCGTGATTATACATATATAAGGACTTATTTTATTGAAAACCCTGCATACATAGTTGCTATTAATTGAGCTTTGTTCTTAGACATGCTTCTCAAATGAGTGAACTTGTAAAAGCGTGTTCCACCATGGTAATGGTCTTACGAGGTGCTTTTTGTCTTTACCTGTAAACTGGGAAAAGGTGACAGCATGGTGATAACTGAAACATGTAAAGCGATCCTAACTGAAACATATTAAAATTACCAAATATGGGTAACTTATTGGTGACTTTATATGTTAAATCGATTCTAACGCAAAATACAATTTGATAACAAGATGAATAGGCTTGGGAGTAGAGTTGTAGAGGCTCATTCATAATTTGATATTTTGTTGTATTGATCCAAACATTGCATGTACCAGCTTTTTAATGAAACTCGACCAGGGGTGGATCTAGCTTGAAGACATGGTATGCACGTGCATACCCTGTATACCCTGTGTAGATCTATAGTAGTGTAAAAAAAATTTGTTTTATCTCGAATGTGACTATAAAATACACTATGAATCTATGAGTGCACACCCTCTAAATAGGTGGAAAATTATTAGTGCATACCTTAATCTAGCTCACCATTGTTTGAAAGAAGAAAAAAGAGAAGAAATTGTAACGTTGTGGCAAGAAGTGTGTACAGACAGCGGTGTTGAAGAAGAAAAGCTAAATAAGATGATACAAGTCAAATGGTCAATGAAATTTATTATACTCTGGCCCATTTTTCATGTTGTAAAGTTTTGTAAGGCCCAACAAAATCAAAGTTACAACTTACACTATACACATGTACATATATTTTAATTTGTTTCATTGGGTTATATCTTACTTTAAATGACATTAAAATCAGAAATTATGATTTTCATTTTGCATAAACTTTATTGTTTTTTTAGAGTTTTAGATACCAAACAAAGGTTTGTTGTTTTATAAATTTTTACGTATGAAATTGTGAGTGACTTATTATGTTATTATCTGACTCGACCAAGTTAGCTTTATTTGTAATTTTATATAATTTTGATTGTTGATAATTATTTAGTTAATATACTTGAACCTGACTAACCCATTCTGTCTCGCATAAACCAAAGTTGGCAAACAATCGAGCCTAATCCAAATCCTCAAACCGACCCGAGAAAACCCGACCCGAAAAAATCCAACCCGGAAAATATTTAGATGAGAAAAATATCTTAAATGAGTAATATGTTAGAACGTTTAGATAACTAATTGCATTATATATTAAAAACGGTGACACTTTATATATACTCCCTTCGTCCCATATTAAGTGTCCACTTTCAAAGTGCACAAAGTTTTAGAAAATTCCACTAACTACATTCTCCACCAATCAAATACTCCAGTATTATTTTTACCCACTAAACTCTCATCTCATTGGTTGAAATAGATTCTTTAGGACATACAAAGATTCTATTGTGGACACTTAATATGGGACGGAGGGAGTAACATTCTTTCTCGAAAAGCCTCATTATGTGATTTTGTCGAGAACCCTCAAAAATTTCATAAATTCATGAGACGGCCATGCTGAACAGTGACGAGTGGTGAAAAAAGTTTGTGAGTGAAGGACTACATTTGAGTTCTTGAAAGTCGAGAGACCACGAGTGTCGACAAAAGCAAACCATGTAATTTGGGAGTAAAAGGTAAACTAGGTTTCCCCAGAATTCATTTTGGTTTGGTTTCTTTGTCGGAGACACAAATAGACCAAGATGATGAATCGCACAAGATCTGCTGTAAATGTTTTCTTAAAATCGAAAGGTACGAAATCTTTTGCTCATCCTTCAAAGAACCCTTTTTCGTTAGTTTTAAGATTCGGTTCCAAGTTTTATTGTACAAATGACGAATCATCAAAAGTAGCAAACTTGAATGATGCTTTGAAGCTTTTCAATGGAATGACTCAAAGACAACCACTTCCATCTGTTGAAAAGTTTAATAAGTTGTTGAGTGCCGTTAACAGTATGAAGCATTATTCTACTAGTGTAGATTTTTATAAGCATATGTGCTCACTTGGTGTACCTGTTGATTATGATACTATGAACGTTGTTGTCGACTCTTGTTGCCAATTGCGTTGCGCGAACAAAGCCGGTTTTGCTGTCTTGGGGAGTTGTCTCATGAGAGGTGTTAGTCCTGATGTGGTCACTTTTAGTAGTC
This sequence comes from Chrysanthemum makinoi, assembly GCA_910596185.1. Taxonomy (NCBI): domain Eukaryota; kingdom Viridiplantae; phylum Streptophyta; class Magnoliopsida; order Asterales; family Asteraceae; genus Chrysanthemum; species Chrysanthemum makinoi. The sequence continues at coordinate 315,572,142 of OU343220.1, read as the reverse complement.
TCTTGAACGGACTTGTTCGAGAAGACAAGATTCGCGACGCAGAGAAATTGCTCAAGCGCCTCATTAACAAGGGAGTTTGTGAACCTGATTTAACCATGTACAATACAATTATTAAGGCACTTTGCAAGGTAGGTCCTGATGATGTTAAAACTGCCACTGATTTGCTTAGCCTAATGAATGAAAGAGGTTGTAAACCGGATATTGTTGGATATAGCGCCGTCATTGATGGTCTTTGCAAGGAGCAACTGGTAGATGAGGCTTTTGAGCTTTTTAAAGAAATGATTAACAACCAAGGTATCACACCAGATGTCTTCACTTACAACTCTTTAATTGATAGCTTTTGTTACTTGGGTCGTTTGCGCAAAGCCTCTAAGCTGCTAAAACACATGATGGATAAAAGCATCTCTCCAGATCGGCAGACTTTTAACATACTAATTAAAGAATGTTGCAAAGAAGGCCATATCGGAAAAGCTGAAGATCTTCTCAACACCATGATGGAAAGAGGTTTTCATCCGGACACTGTAACATACAATTCACTCATAGATTGTTACTCTTCGCTGGGTGATATGGACAACGCAAAGAGAACTCTTAATGGAATGGTTTTTGCTGATGCTGCCCCTCATATTGTTACTTATAACATTATGTTGAAGGGGTATTTTGATAAGCTCCCTTCCGAGGCGGAGGCAGACCAAGCCATCCGTACTTTTCACGAAATGAGGAAAAAACTTATAGGAACCAATGCAGTCACTTACAAAATAATTATAGAAGGGCTTTGTTCCGTTGGGCGTAGCCCAGAAGCACACGAATTTCTTAAGAGGATGCATGCACTAGGCCATGTGCCCGATGAATTTACTTATCACGTTCTTTTAGAGTGTTTGTGCTCCAGCGATCAAGTGAAAGAGGCGTTCTCATTGGTTACTTTATTGGGTCCTTGCAACCTAGACAGAGATATGTATGAGTACAATTTCCTCATTGAGTGGGCATTCATATCTGAGAAGCTTGATATTGCAAGGGCTGTCTTCAATGACCTTCCTGTCAAGGGTATGACACCTAATGATCGCACATATGAGTTGATGATTCATGGTTTTTGTAGTGAAGGTCTCGTGAATGATGCAAAACATATGTTTCTTAAAATGAAAGAGAGTGGTTTCACGCCAAGTAATGGTACTTACATTGCTCTTCTTCAAGGATACCTAAAGAACAAGCACTATGATGATGTAGAGATGCTTTTACAGGAAATGAATGGAAGTTCCTACTATCTCGATGTTTCAACGTTGGCACTGCTAAGTAATTCAATCGCAGCTGGATCGCTATATATCACTATTTTTAAGATGATTAAGAAGCTTGTGCCAAAAAGTTTGATGGGCTTCCCTTGTTTTTCTGCCCTGACATCAGTCTGTGAGACAAACTGAACAACTGATTGGATCCGAGTTATCATGTGGGAGGTGAAAAGAAGATTGTACCTGCGAGTATGCTGAATGTATTTTTATTTTTATTGCGTGCCCTATTTGTATCTCTTGTATGTGAGACGAGATACATGCTATTAGTTTTTAGTATCTTATTCAAGTTGTTTTTGCTTACTGAAACATGCTATTTTGACTTTTGAACTTGATGGTGCAATGTGGATGTTGTAGCTTGATTATTCAGCCCTGTATTAGAAATCAACCCTAGTGGTTATTCACGCATTATAGGCCTGCAATGACCCCAAATATTCTGCTGCATTGCACCTGCACACCTAGATATCCAATCACATTTTCTTTCAGTGTTTGCATAGTGAGTACCAAATTCTGTTTTGATTTCATCTGTTTGGTCATTTGACAATTTCTGTACACTGAATTTGCTAAATTCACAGGTTCAAGTTCTTCCATCTTTTTTTTTTTTTTTTTTTTTTCTTTTACCTCCTTGATGATGTTTCACAAGGCACTAACTTAATGAACTAACTATAGCTTGATCATCACTTCATCAGTCATGTAAATTAGACATATGCTAGAATTTGAAACCAGATTCTTCAAAGCTTTTAGTTTTAAGCCCGTTACCACATCATTGCTTTTGTAGATCCACCCCTTATGCCAAAAAAATACAAGTACTAAAGATATAGTTGGGAGGTCTATAAAGTGGTTTCGATAGATAGGCGACCTTAGAAAAAACTTGAATTATTAAGCCGCATCCAAATACATTATCCTTTATTATTAAATTAATTACTGCATATTTGTTATTCATCAAAAATCAAAACCACAAAAGATTGTGAATTAGACTTCTACAAATGTGTATATTGTAGATGTAAATATGAATATGAAGATGAATATAAATTAATACTAGTTTTCTTTTGACAAATTAATAGAATGCCATTCAAAACTCAGTTTCTGAAATAACTTGGGTTCAGGAGCACAAAGCATATTCGCATTGTAGGGCTTTGCAGTTGAACACAAAAATGCTATATGTGTTCACCGTACACAAATTGAAAACGCTAGTCACACAAGCTGTGGCAAACCGAATCTAGTTCTCTTGTCAACCACCTAAAACAATGCAAAATGATTAAGCTAGATGAATTGTCAAAACCCTCTTGGCATCCAATTGTAATGTTCACATGCCTTTCTGATCCAGTCTATATCTTCATCAATTTCATCTCCGGATATGTGCTTAGTCAGTAGTTTCGCCTTTTCTGGTTCCCCACAGGCCAACAACGCCTTGTACATGCTGCAATACACATTCACCACATATTAAAACTTGGGTGAAAATGCCAATCGGCACATAAGGAGTTGTCTTCTTGTTTTTTTGTTCACTTGATTTGCGTATAATGAACAAGATTTTTCTATCCCCATATCTGCTATAAAGCTGTAAACTATCTTCTTTTTTGCTCTTTATTTTGCGTAACTATTACACTTAACACACTTAATTAGTATATTGGACAGTCACGTAGATATAGGAAGAACCATTTTAATCAACACCCGCCTACCCAAACTAAAACAAAAAAACTAAAAACCAGGCTACCTAAAATGGAAAGTTTTAAACTTTTCCTACCTTTTTGAAAGAGAGTCTAATAATTTTGACCAAAGTTTGTTATTGATTTTTTGGCAAGTATTATCAAGGCTGAGAGGGTTTGGCAAGTAGGGAAATCTGAGTAATTCAGGTTTAGTTAGCGTTTGCTTTTTGGCGGGTAGGCTAAACCAACATGACCTGCTTAGGAGATCGGGCCAATTTTTTTGCCAACCGTAACCCGTAAACATAACCCAAACTCAACTCATTTAACTTCTCTAGCAAAGCATGTTGAATGGGTTGGCGGTTTAACCCAACTAACCCAGTATTAAAATAAATTTTATTAAACTAAAGGGACTTGTGGGACAAACATATAACTTGTTCAAAGTCTAATATCAAACTGGTCAGGTGGGTCAACTCCAACATCAACGCAGAACCCATATAAAATTACCCAGGCTTAACTAGTCTATTTTTGTCAGTTTTGGGTCTTGTTTTATGTCGTGTTCGGATTTGACACCCTTAATATATAAATGCAACATACCAGAGATGATCGATTATGTAGTAACGTCGGCAAGATTCCTTGTGCATCTTCCAGACGTCCAACAAATATTTTAGATGCCGTCGAAGATAACATGCGTGCAGCATAAAATCAAGACTTCTTCTAGATGGGTTAACTTTGATTTCGCGCATTATCTTTGTAAACAGATCCACCCCGAAATGTAGACTCGCATTATCATGTTTATTTGAATACAGTTTATTCACAATGAGGTGTGACATCTGATTTAAGATCAAAATACAAAATGAAGTAAATACAAAAGGGCAGAGATAAACTTCTGATTAGATGTGGCTATCACATTTCTGCTATGAAGGGTCGGTTTGGGTTGCAGTTTAATCATAAATATAGCAAATCAACAAGTTTAGCCAAATTGGGATTTCTTAGAACGGGTCAAACATACAAGTTATTTAATTTTTATATTTAATCCATGATTCCTTAAATTTCTTATTGTAATCAAATAGTTTTTACAATCATATTCAACACATTAGTTATCTAAAAGTGTGCAACTGTCATGTCCCGTACCTCGTCAAAGATATTTCCTATCAACCACTTCTCCTCCTTCGGCCAACATGTCACCCGAGCAGACAGCAAACGTAGTGCTTCTCTGTTCCAACGTAAACGCGGGTCAGATATATAATATGTAAAAATATTTGAATCAAAGTTGAAAATTTCACTATTTTGCGATATAAATTCAACTGTGAATCATATGTACGAATTGAATTTAGTGCATCATTAACATAACTCGATTTTATATAGAATTGTGAATCAAATTTGTAATTTATAGATCCATTCACTATTAATTGATGTATACTACAAATAAAAAATTATGAATAAATGGGTTAAACATAGCCTTCCCAATTCCTTCTCAATGGAAAGGAATTATATACGCGTGCGCGTGCACACACACACACATATACATATATATACATACAAGTAAATAGGGTATAGTAATATACTTCAGAAGGTTGTGCTCAACACAATACATGATGATGGACGCGCAACTATAGTCCCAGTCTTCATACTTGCGTAGTTGACCTAACAGGTCAATTAATCTATCATGTTGGTTAGGAGCGTGTGTATGTTGCTGAAAAAGATTAAAAAATTATTAGTAAATAGGAAGAAATAAATAAAGAAGAAACAAGAATTACGTATGCTCTTACAATAAGTATCTGAATGGTTCTTGGTTTAACGAGTTGTTTACTGCGTTTGATCCCCTCATATTCAGCATATGCATCAGCCATTTGACCATAGCAAGCAAGAGTAGAAGCAAGAGTGTTTCTGAGATCATTTAAACTCTTGGCAGGTACTGATTTGTCCAAGAGAACCTGCGCAACAAAATCCCAATCATGAATTATTACACTTTTAATAATTAGAGAGAATTACGCAGAGATTAAACTTTCAATAACATCATTTGAGGCTCCAAACTGATAAACACATCTGAACTGGAAAACTTGTTTACAGTATGTGTTTTTGGCATACCATGATGTGGCAGCTTCATTTAGTATACCATGCAGAATGACGGTCTGATTGGAAATTGACTGGCATGTAGGGCCAAGCTTTTCAAACCAAGAACCGAACCGACCAACCTTCGGTAGGTCCTCGGTTTTATGTAATTGGGATTTTCCGGTCGGGTTGAAACTGAACAAATCGAGTAACCCGGCCAAAATACAACATTTGTGTATGTTTTTATTGTTTTGAGCTTGGAATTGTAATTGATCATGGAACTGTTTTTGAGATGCCATGGACTTGCTTTTGGAATTGTACTTGCCTAATGTGATCATTTGTAGTCAATGCATACCGAGACAAAAAGCCTACTGTGATCATATTTGGAACTTGCTGGGGAAATACAAATTGATGTCACAAGTTATGACATTAATGGCCTAATGGGTCACAAAATAATGAACCATATAGGAAGTTACTATTTGTTATAAAAATAAGCAATATTGCATACTGGATTACTGGAACATGTATGGAATTTCACGGGAAAAAAAAATAAGCAATATTGCATACTGAACAAAATGCAGGCTCAAAAAAGTAGGCCCAGTGTACAAATACAATGTATGTTTTTAGATTCTGTTCACTCGGTTGGTCACTTGGTTGTGACCGAAACCGAACACGCGAACCGAACCGAGCGAGTATCTTCGGTTCGGTCGGTTTCATGTTTTACAACACGTCGGTTTTTCATGTCTGGTCAAGTTTAGTCGGTTTGGGTCGGTTTGAGCCGACAGTCGACCCTAGTGGCATGTTTGGATAAGTTTGAATTCTTAAAGAATGTCATATCTGATTACAATATAAATGCAAGCTCAAGCTTTACCTTTTTGGCATTCACAAATGACCCACAACTTGCCCACGCCTTGATAAGCGCCTCAAAAGTTCCCTTTGTAGGTTGAACCCCTGTGAGCTGCATTTCTCTGTTATACTACACAAACTTCATAAGATTAGAGTTGTTCCTAGAACTAGAATGTTGTACATCAATACAAAATATAAACATCATCCAGATTAGAGTTGTTTCTAGAACTAGAAGTTACAAAGTTTGTGTATAAACATGAGGGTATTTGACAAATCACAGTTTCGACCATTCTATTATCAGTGGATTTAGATTAACAGGAACTGTTGTTAGACTTCAAAAAGTTACTATGTTAATTTAATCTAAAACACACATAGTAAATACTTACGCAAGAAATTACAAATTTTTGTGTATTGCTACGAGTTTATTTGACAGAGTACAGTAATTACCCATTCTGGTAATCTGGATTTTAGATTTAGTGGGAACTATTAGACGTCATAAAAGTTACCTTGACAATGTCATCTTCCGTATCGCATGCACCTATAATGCACTCATATGTTTCTGAGTTTCTTTTCACACTCAAATCATCCATTTCTTTAAGGAATTTCCATCCTTTCTTAAACTCTTCCTGCAAAAAGGACATGAATAGACTTAAAGGAGAAAGTAGTAAAAGTTAAATTTACAGGCATGCCTGTTGTGCACAATTTTGTGTATGATGCCTATGCATGAATTATCTTGCTGATTTTAGTGTCATTAGCTATTTAAGGTAGTTGTGATTTACTAGAGACCAATGAGAATTCATGTTGAGCTAGAATATGGATTAGGAGGTGCCGAACACACACTCGTTTGAGCGGACATGATTCCGACCACCACAAGACGTGGGGTCAAAGGGGACAACTGTCACCAACTATTTTCAGACGCCTTAACTGCCAATTTTTTATTAACAGAGAATTGGCCTCATTTGGAACATACAAAATTCACGTAATCTATTTATCTTGCATGGTCTTTTGTGCCTAGGAAGTGAGTGCATTGATCGTCTTATCCCAATATAAATTTAGTGTAACCCTAACAATAAAGGTCGAAATCCTTTACTTGCGAGACGGATTGTACACAATTCAGCCATTTATCTAAGATCACCCTTTAACCCGTTATTTTAACAAACAAGTAAAGTATGCATTGATAATCAAGTTTGTAGATACTTTGATGGATATGACTGCAAAGTTTAGAAAACAAGAAAAGTTCGAGGGAAATGATTGTTTAGATGTTGGCAAAAGCATATATACTCTTTCATTCTTACCACTCGTCTAAAAATAGTACTTATTTATTCCGGGGCAAAGACACTGAACAGGGAATTTCTCAAGTTATATTTCTAGTAAGGGAAAGGTTCTGTATACTCCTAGTACCCCTATGCCTGACATATGTGGAAGATGAGATGTTGGAGGCAACAAGACACAGGAACAAGTGGAAAAATGATGACTACATATGCAGAGGCCACATATTTTGCCACTTCAGTTACGAATATAAACTAGACAAAGAATTACCTTCTCAAAAAAACCGCCCAGGATGACATTGTACATCTCGGTTGTTGGCGAAACATTGAATCGCCTTGAATCATGCAGCAATTTTTTCGCAGCCGCATACTGCAATTGAGTAAAAACCTAGATATAAATTGCTTAGGAGTAGAAGTGAGCAAAAAATCGTAAAAACCGAACCAAAACCAAGGAAACCATCCTCAAAAAGTGGAACCACTTATAAAAACAGATGATCTGGTTTTGTTTTGTTTTTAAAACCGAACACTTAAAATTTTATAAAATATAAGTATATTTTTTATACTATTAGTAACAAATTGACGGTGTAAAACATGTCCCTTTGGCTAACAATATGATAGAATTGTGAAGTTTATTTTCTTCCATTTCGGTTGTCACACCAAATAGTATATCTTTCATCTTTATATACACAATATAAATGTCAATTTCGTCTTATTTTTTTCAAATTTATAACTGAACTCAAATGCTCTATATTCCGGTTTGGGCTAATCATCTACGAAAGCGAGTTCAAACCATTAGAAAAGCTTGACCTCGAATGGAAAACCCAAAAAAACCAAAAACATGAACGGTAAAAAACCGAAAAATGAATAAAACCAAACCAAAAAAAACGACGATTGTGTTTTAGAAGAAGACAGAGAAAAAACTAACATTTGTGCATGGTTTGGTTTAAAGACAAAGGGATAATTCCATATTTACCCAATATAAACCTCAAAGTGCCATATTTTACCCAACTTATGCTAATAATGTGAAATGAATCAACCAAAAAACGTAAAATAAGTCAAGCAAAAACGTACATCATTTATCTTCATAAATAAGTTGATCATCTTTTCAAGCGTTTTTTCATTCGGTTTTGTATATCCGCCATCTATCATGGAATATACATGTCTTACCTGTCATTAAAGAGCATAACTTATGAGCCATATATTATTAATGGTCGTTAACAATTACAATCTCCAAGTAATAACACCGTACCCAGATGTGATAACCACTGTAGTGGCATGTCACTAGTATTGTGTTCAGTACATTGACATCTATGATGAGCCCCTCTTTAAACATAATTTCAACAACTTTGAGAGCCAGTGATACCTGTCTCGATCATGAACATGATAAACTATCATTAAAATTCAAAGTAATAAAATTTCGATATATTGTAATTGCTTAGACAAAAGAAGGTACAAATTATAAAATTCAACCTCTTTACGGTCTGTACATGTTTTTATAGCGCTCTCGTATGTAGCTTGTGTGGGCGTTGCCTTCAGTTCATGATGCAGTTCTTTTAATGTTTCAACAGCATGTTCAAGCTTCAAATTAAGTAATTAGGATCAAGACTTAGTTAAGAATAAAAATAATATCGTTAAATAAAATATATATCAAAATTTGAAACACCATCATCATAAATCTACACACATGATAAAGACTGACCTTTGATGGCAAGTTCATCGCATAAATGCAAATCAACTTCGATACATACTTCTCATCATAATCTGTATCTAAACAAAAGATAAAAAAATTTAGTGCTTGAAATCCTTGTTCACTATATATATAATCCTAGATCTTTAATGACATCTTGAATGTCAGCTAAAAAATTATAGTTCACAATTCAAGCTCTAAAAACTAATATTACCCATGGTTTGGAATTTGTGTATTAGTTTCTTTGCCTGCGACTCCAACCCAAAATGTCCCAACAACCTGAATGTTCTTTCAACTGTCTCAGTTAAAACACCTTGTACGTCAATAGCATCTAAAAGGATCATAATCTCCTTTTCTCGGCCACTTTCACCCAATGCTTCCAGATAATGTTCTGCAACATTAAGACTTGTCGATAAGCTTTACTAGTATTCTCTAAACGGCCATTTAGTCATTTAACCTCTCCCTAATAGATAATACATCATGCAATACACTGAATACAGCAATAAAATCTAATGGCTGTCATCAATGCATCCAACCATAGACCTACAAAATATGCATCTCATTGCATCTATACCGCATATTCGACATCATTTTGTATGAGGAAGATAGCCTTTTATTAGTTACACACACCATTTGTTTTTTATTTTCTTTTTTTTTCTTTTGTATAATTAAAACTTTTTGTCAAACTTAAGAAAAATTGCATCAGATCTGGTAATAACTAAACAGTATATTTGTGTGACCTAGAAGTAGTTTCAAAAGTATTTTATGACCTTAATGAAAAGCGTTACGTAATTGGCTGACCTCTTTATACATTTGTGCAGAAAAAATCCAAGTCAAATATTTCAATTTGTTAGTAAATTTTCATAATTAACAGTTTGGGTAAAATGTTCTTTAAAACTAAACACAAACCTCTCGTACTGCAATTTGTATTTTTAATCAACTCCATAATCTTCTCTTCGGCTTCTTCTTTTATCCACATCAACATTTGATAATATGATAATCTTGAAGATGAATCTATGTTATTCATCATAAGATCATTTATCAGCAGCACAAAATCCTTGGTCATTCGATTTGTAATCATGTAACTCAATATAGGTCCATAGGTATTCTCATTTACTGAAATTCCATTTCCCAATAGTCCTTTCAGAAGTATGTATGGCTTCTTGAAATCCGTCCATGGGCGATTATACTTTTCTGCCTCTTCAGCATCCTCCATCGATCGAATTATAACAGACGTTAATTCCTTGTCAATCGTCAAGTCTCTTAATGACTCGATGAAGCTGATGGTATACTGGAAACCCATTTTCTTTTCCATATCGTTGACCACATCAAAAACACTACCAATATGGTTACCAGTTTTTTGACATACTGTCCATCTCAAACGATGATCGTGATGGTTACTTTTTCCTACAATAAGTAACAAAATTAGTCTAATGTAAATAAGCCAAAAATAAGCACTTTTAAAAGATACTAATAAGCGATTTGAAAAGGGTTAAAAGGGCAAATTTGCCAGCTCAACATATACTAACAGATCAATTTTGCCATCAGTATTTTATAAGACTTTAATTTGCCACTAAACAATCAAATATTAAGTAGTATATTTGCCATTCATCATTACTAATTGTGCATATATTTGGTACTTAGTGATCTAATTTTAAGAATATTATCTTTAACGATGGAAAAATCCGTTAATTAGTTCAACAAATCATGTTATGCAGACTTTTAGTATGTACCTGCACCACGTATGAGTTCTATCTCTTTTCCTGATTTTTTTTTTTTTTACATCAATCTAGTTGAAAAGAAATTGATAGTTTATACTAGTATTAGATTAAGACTTCAAATTAAGTAGTAAGAAGGTTCACTAGGTAGAAATTGAAATGGTATTTGCATAACTGGATTGAAAAAGAAAACTAATGATCTTGCCAAGGGTGCAACTGCAAAGTTAGTTTTACATAATAAATGTTGCCAAATACTCTCTAAGCAATAACATGACAAAACATACAAAGAATGGTTGTGACTCTATATCAACCATCCTGCATCCAACATGAAGAACACAAAATTCAAATGAATCGTACATGAAGCAATACAGTGTCCAAAATGTATGTTTAAGATGAACCATTAAAAATGAATTTACAAAATGAAATCATATTTCACCTTTCTCCTTACTTTGGAATTCTGATATCATAGTCATATGCCACATAGAACTGGTTGTACCCACAAACGCCTAGTCATCATACTTATTTGTTAAACGGAATTAAGTGGCAAATTTGCCCTTTAACCTTTGAAAAACTAATACTAAACTTCGTGTAACCATTTTTATAAAGTAAACTAGAAATTAGATGATTTTAACTCACTTAATAATTAGTCACTAAAAATAATCTAAACTTAATAAAAAGTGTCAAACAACCATTTATTATTAAAAAATCATTGTATGTCTATAAGATAGATACGAGTTAAATGACTAAACATGTTGTTGCCCTTTTACGCTTTTTAACCAGTAAACACATTTCTCACTGATTTAAGTCTCAGAAAATCATCTGAGTAACATGATAGTTGCTAAATCACTAATTACCAATGAACGGCTTGTATATGCATAAAATTTAGGTATAATAATAATACAACTCTATATATGATACAAATAGTCGCTACTAAGAGTATGTGTGGCGCGGAGCTTCTTGAAGCATTTAGGAGCGGTTAGCTTTTTATTTTTTCTTATATAAAAAGCATGTTTGACAACAAGCGGTTGAAAAAACATTAAAATTGCAACTCTACTTTTTCCAACGCTTTAGAATTCTAACGACTTTAAGACATAAACAGTTTAAGCATGGCTTTCTTACCAAACATTATCATAAAGGGATAACTACATGAAATGTATCTAACTTGTCATCTTTTGTAGTTCTGTGTAGCTTATTATTTTATTTTTTTAGTTCCATGTACTCAACTTTTGAATTCACTTAGTTTCGTGTTCCGGATGACCGGTTGTGTGTACTATTTGATCATTCTTTGTAGTTTCATGTACTCAACTTTTGGGTATATCTGTCAAATAATACACACAACTAATCACCCGGTATACTGAACTAAGTAAATTCAAAAGTTGAGTACATGGAACTAAAAAAAAAATAGTAGGCTACACGGAACTACAAAAAAGTGACAAGTTAGATACATTTCCATGTAATTATCCTTATTATAAAACAAAACATCTACCGCTTACTTAGATCACTCCCAACGGCCAGGTCGGTTTACAAGCACCGTCGACACCACCTCGTCAGTGGTGCGTCGGTCTGGTGTTATTCGGTTTGACGACAAGGAAGGCGTGGCCCGTTTGACCGTTTGTGTGTAATGTTCTTATTAATGTAATGTTTCTATTAAACTGACACAAAAAGAGACACACCACGATCGGCGGGTGTGTGTCAGTAGTTTGGGAAGTACTGATGTGTCGCTGAGGTGGCACAACTTACACAAAAAGAGACGCGTCATGGTTGGGAGTGGTCTTACTGCTACTTCTTACGGCAACTTCTATTTTTCACTAAACATACCCTAAGTTTACCAATTTGGAAGCTCTCATAGAGCAAAAGAAAAATAAAAAATAATACTAACCCTTATGAACCAGATTTTTGCAAGAAGTGGTGGAATAGTGGTGAATCGTGGAGTGCTGGTGGAAAACCCTTGCAAATCGTCTCATTTTGTTCGATAAAAAATGGAAATTGCCTGAATTTTCCTAAAGTAGTACGTTAGGTGCCGTACTACAACAACAACCACCTTCTCTTCTCTTTGAAAATAAATAGAGTATATTGTCCTTATAGTTCGGGATTATTACAACCACAACCCTTTCAACTTTGAAAATTGAAAATGCAATCCCGGGAAACTATAGGGTGTAATTATATATATTAACTAAAAGGCGAGCAACAGTGCTTGCAAATGCAAGCATTAATTGCCAACTTTCAAAAGTTGGCGAAAATAGTCCCTGAGGTTTAAAGTAATACGTTGCAAAGTAAGTTCAAGTTGGCAAAAATAGTCCCTAAAGTTTAAGTGTCGCTGCAAAGTAAGTCCTTTATAGCAATTTGGCAAAAATAGTCCCTATCCAAATTCACGGCTACAAAAGCAATCCCGCTGCATCGCGCGGGTTTCTACACTCGTTATTACTAAAGTAGAAGGTGTCCTAAAGTCATAAGGCTCGTGTTATAGCAACGAGTGTTTTTACTTTAATATATTTTTCTCATAACTTCGGACATATAACTTAACAAAAAAATATCTTTCTTCTATCACTCAAGTTATAAGACACTTCTTGGCACATACTTAACGTAATAAACACACACATACACATACAAAAAAAATGTTGTAAAACATTGGTTGGTCATGACGGCACGAGACCCTATGGCTTGGGTTGGGGTGTTGGATGTTGCTATAAGGCACCATCCAACCCTATAACTCAAGGCACCATGTGCTTATAGTTATAGAGGTGGCAAAATCTGCCCATATGCAAAAAGTTGGGCTGCTAAGGGCAAATTTTCAAAAGTTAAAGGCTTTTTTTGGCGGTATACTCGAAAAAAATAATGGTCGACTTTATTAATAAGGAGCGTAATGGCCGATATATTCCAGCTAATTCATTTGTGCGGTAAAATCACCATAACAGTTTTCTTGTTTTTTCTCTCTGTTATGTTTATGTTTTTATTTAGTTTTAGTTTTCTTTTTTGTTTAATCAATTTTTTTAAACTTTGTTAAGTGTATGTATATAGACTTTGCTCCTCATAATTTTTTTAACTCATTTTTTGTGACGTGAATTTATCAATAAAGTTTAGTTTATTTGTTATGGTTAATAAACGAACATGAGATATTTTCTTCTTTTTTTTTTCTAAATGACACTAAATTTTTAAGACCGCATGTTTTTGTTCGTGCCTGTTTGACCCATATATAAACTTTGTCATTTGACCGGTGCCCGTTAGGACCCGAGCCCGTTTAGCCCGTTACCCGAGTCGCCCGGCCACCCATTTTGCCACCTCTGACAATTATCATGTAGATAGGGTCATCTTTCAGGATAGGCGACCATCCAGAGCCCCAAAAATCTGAGGGCGTAAAGTTTAAGCCTAATATTATATACTCCATTACATATATATATATAGAGAGAGAGAGAGAGTTATGATCAAATTAGAAATAAAAGTAAAATGAAAAGAGTGATAATGAATCACAATCGTACATTTAAGATGCAACTACAAAAATAGATGCATTAATTCCCCCTCCCCCCACCTCCCACCCCCCATTTTATGAGTGACAAGAAATACTCGTCGCTATTCTCATTTTATTTCTTCTACTCATAAAATTATATATAGAGCACACTATATAAAAAGGCTGGTTTTTCTACTTCTATAAATTGATATGGGCCAAATTTGGACTCAACTTTTGGGCATGGCTTTTATTTAACCAATGAAAATAACAATCAAAAATGATATTTCGGAGAAAATTAAGAATGAAAAATTGACCGAACGTTTTGCATCGAAAAATGCTAAACGAATATAGATGATTTGTGATGCATCGAAAAATGCCTCATTTTGCACTTTCGCCCACAGCTCAGGAAAACTCAAGGATGGCCCTACATGTAGATATGTGCAAAACATTTTAAAAGTCAAGCCGGTTCCTTAAATTGGTCAAAACCGGTCGCCCCCCTTTAAGATTGAGATTGTTTGCCAGTCCTCAAGCAGTCTTACCTTCAGGTAAAAAAAGATAATCCCTACTGGTCTTGAATATTTTGTTAACCATTAGTAACTTTATTCTATTGCATATTTCATTTGTTAACCATTGTTGAACCTCCTTCTTTTATTCTATGATGGACGACTTATTGGGGATTAATATCATTGTTAAATTTTGGGGTAATAATCTGTGGCAAACATGTCATTCTATCAATTTCTAATGGCTTTCAAGTTATGTTCATTGCAGGCTTATTACAGGGGTTAAACATGAACAAAGCATAAGTGGTTTAATGTTCCAAGATTCTCATTTCTGCTGAAGACTTTCCTGCTTCTCATGGCGATGTGACTTTTATAGCCGTTAGAGGGGTCTTTGTGTATCTTCATTTCCTATTTAATAAGTCCTTTTATCTAGGGTTAAATATACTGCTGTGTGTGCAGTCATTGTATCACACTCTTCTCTTCCTACTGATCATTTCATTGATCTTGTCTTGTCTTTATCATTACATGATTATTGTCTCATTGACATCAATCTAACCTTGAAACATTTTGGATACTATTGTAAACTTAATCTAAGTGACTATTGTGGCTTAGGTTTGAATAAAGGTTCTATTGTTCATCTTGTGTTGCTTATACTTTCATACATGGTATCGAGCTTGAGGGCTCATTGATTCTCTTCAGAACATATTGGTGGTTTGGGGTTATTGCTATTGGGTAATCACGGTTATCTTCTATTTACAATTAGCCCTAGACTAAGTGAATCTAGGGTAATTGTGATTTGCTCTTCCATTTGCATATTTCTCTGTAAGTCTAAGTCTTATCTCTTCTTCAAACATACAATACTTAAGTCTTTGTGTGGTACGAATTCCTGCTTTGGTTTACCCCAGTCACAGGCTTGGTACTTGTTGTTTCTTAATTACAAAGTCTTATTTATTTCTTTACTTGTCTAATTACTAAGTCTTACTTATTTATCTATCTGCTCTTGCTTTTATATCACGTTTGTGTTTAATCTGTCTTATTGTTTACATTATGGCTTTCTCTATTGTCTGGAGAAGAATCTCCCGAAATACCTTTGCTTTTCTTCAAAAACTTTTGATAATGGAAAAATTTTTGACAACACTTTCAATAAAGTACTTGGTTTTATCATTATGCTCCAATAATGAGGACCAAACATGAATCTCAAATGTATTAACTGCAAAAAACCTGGTCACACTATTGATAGATGCTATGATCTTGTTGGGTATCCTGCTGGATATGATAAAAAGATTTTTAATGCTAAACCTTTCAGCAGTAACAATGTTTCCACTGATAATAGAGCTAGCAACTCTCCTGTCTCTTTGTCTAATGAAAGATTCTCCGGACTTATAAGTCTTCTTAATAACAAAGTGTCTTCGCTAATACTAAAGTGGCGGCAAAAATTTTTCAGAACATTCTTTAATGGCAGTGTCAAGTTTAACATAAACTTCAACAAATTTTTTAACAACAACACAAAAATCTTATCTGGAAACATCAGTCTTGGTTGGATTGTTGACTCTGGTGCAAATCGAGCACATGTATTTTACTGCCAAATTTTAATTAATGTTGTTGACATTTCAAATCTTGGTCTAACCGTTGGACATCCCAATGGTACTCAGGCTTTAATTACAAAAATTGGCGATTTAAAGGTCAATAATGATCTAACTCTTTTTGATGTTAGGTTGTTCCGAGTACAATGTCAGTCTGCTGCGTTCATAAGATTGCTAGAGATAACAAGATGTTTGTTGGGTTTAATGAATCAAATTGCTATATACAGGATTTACATCAAAAAAGGATTGTGGGGATTGGTAAACAATACAATGGGTTATATATGTTTGATATTGATTCTACATGTAAAATTACTTCCAATAATTGCATTTTTGTTTGTCATGTTTCTAGAAATCTCTGGCATCAAAGACTTGGTCATCCCTCTGACCAAGTCCTACATATACTTAAATCCACTCTTAAACTTGATAGTTCATCTAAATCTGACCATCTTTGTGACACTTGCAATAAAGCCAAACAAACCAGGGAACCATTCCCTCTAAGTGAACATAAATCTACTAAAATTGGTGAACTTGTTCATCTAGATGTATGGGGACCATATAAAGTCACTAGCAGAGATGGTTACAAATATTTTTTAACTATTGTTGATGACTATTCTAGGGTTGTGTGGGTTTATATGCTTAAGGGAAAGGATGATGTTTATATTTCCATTGTTAACTTTACTCATATGCTATCAAATCAATTTGAACACAATGTTAAGATATTTAGAAGTGATAATGGGACATAATTTGTCAATAACAAACTTCAACACTTCTTTCATGAAAAAGGAATTTTACATCAAACCTCTTGTGTTTACACACCTCAACAAAATGGTATTGCAGAAAGGAAACATAGGCATCTCCTTAATGTGGCTAGATCCCTTATGTTTCAGAGGGAATTACCTCTTTATCTTTGGCCTGAATGTGTTCTAACTGCTGCATATGTCATAAACAAAGGTTACCTCTTCGGTGTTGTCTGGCAAGTCTCCCTTCTTCTTTGTGTATGGGCATGACCCTTCACTCTCTCTCCTTAGAGTCTTTGGGTGCTTATGCTATGCCACCATTCTCAACATCTCTGATAAATTTGGTAGTAGGTCCGAGAAAAGTGTTTTTATTGGTTATTCAAATGAGAAAAAGGTTATAAACTTTTAAGTTTAGAAACAAAAAATATCTTTTATTTCAGAGATGTCAAATTTTATGAAACTGTTTTTCCCTTCAAAATGAAAAATTCTGTGTCAAAACCTTTTGTTGAAACTTATGTGCCTAAAGATTTAAATCACAAGAACTTCTTTGATTCACAAATAAGTCCCAATAATGAAGGGAGAGTGACATCCTATGAAGATGGCACAGTGTTGGGTCATCCTACTAGGGATAATGAACCTGTTGCAACTTCCATAGATGATAATACACACCATGAGGGCACTATATCACATGAATCACATCCTCTTGATGCATCTTTGATTCTGGCGATACATCTTCGATTCACATCGAACTCGAAGAAGAAGGCTTGCAGCGTACACTCTGCTAGAAGGTCAACCAGAGTTTCTAAATTGCCCAGTAATCTTAATGACTTTATTATTGAAGGGAAAGTTAAATATGGTGTTGAAAAGGTTGTTAATTACTCTAACATTAACAAAGATAATTATGCTTTGCTTTAGTCTTAATAAAAGTATTGAACCTACATGTTATGAAGAAGCTATTCTTGACAAGTAATTGGGTTGATGCTATGAACTCTGAAATTGAGGCCTTAAATGAAAATCATGCTTGGGATATAATTGATCTACCCCTAATAGAACTCCCATTGGTTACAAATGGATCTTTAAAATCAAATATAAAGCTAATGGTGAAGTTGATAGATACAAGGCTAGATTAGTTGTTAAAGGTTATAACCAAAGGGAAGGAATATACTATGATGAAACTTTTCTCTGTTGTGAAAATGTCTATTGTTAGATGTCTTATTGCCTTAGCTGTGAAAAACAAATGGCCTCTTTTCCAACTTGATGTTAACAATGCTTTCTTATATGGAGATCTTGATGAGGATATCTATATGACCATCCCTAAGGGGTTCTGTAATGAGAACAATAAGAATAAAGTATGTAAACTTGTCAAGTCTTTATATGGCCTTAAACAAGCTCCCAGAAAATGGAATGAAAAACTTGTCAGTGTTTTAAAAGAAAATAATTTTGTTCAATCTGTCAATGATCACTCTTTGTTCACCAAAACAGAGAATAACAAGTTTATTGCTCTGCTTGTTTATGTGGATGATATTGTTCTTACTGGAAACTGTATTGATGAAATAAACCTATTCAAAGAGTTTCTAAAATCAAAATTTCATATCAAAGACTTGGGAAATCTAAAATATTTTCTTGGCATTGAGATTTTAAAAACTGGGAATGACATTTGTCTCTCCCAAAGAAAATACTGTCTTGAACTCCTCAAAGAATTTGGCCTTCTTGGGTGCAAACCTGTGTCCACTTCTATGGAACCCAACTCACGTGCTTCCATACATTCCCACTGCTGATGATCCTTACTCGTCAACATCAGGGCTATCGAAGTTACTTGGGAAACTTATCTATCTCACCCATACAAGACCTTACATCTCATACTCAGTTCATTGTGCGGCACAATATATGCATTCTCCCTTGAAATCTCATATGGAATGTGCCCTCAATGTTCTGAGATATCTAAAAGGAGCTCCAGGAAAAGGTCTAAGGTATAATTTTAGCAACTCTGAAAATCATCTTGAAGGATATAGTGATGCTGATTGGGCCAAATGCAAGAAAACCAGTAAAATCTGGTCACAGTTATTGTGTTTTCTTTAATGATTGTTTGATCTCATGGAAAAGTAAAAACAAAACACTCTTTCAAAATCTTCCCAGAGAATATAGATCTATGTCTACTGCTGCCTGTGAAATCATTTGATTCAAAAATCTTAAAAGATCTAAAAGTTGATGTTAATCTCCCTGTTAATCTTTTCTGTGATAACAAATCTGCCTTACAACTTGCTTGTCAACCACATTTTCCATGAAAGATCAAAACACTTTGAAATTGATGTTCACTTCATCGGGGAGAAAATTGCAAGAGGTGTTATAAGTGCTAAAAAGATTGGCTCTTCAAACCAAACTGCAGACACTCTCACTAAAAATCTCCTGTTTATCAAGCATAAATTTTGTGTGAAAAATTGATATTGTTTGATATGTTTGCTCATCAGATTAAAGGGGAATGTTAAATTTTGGGGTAATAATCTATGGCAAACATGTCATTCTATCAATTGCTAATGGCTTTCAAGTTATGTTCATTGCAGGCTTATTACAAGGGTTAAACATGAACAAAGCATAAGTGGTTTAATGTTCCAAGATTCTCATTTCTGCTGAAGACTTTCCTGTTTCTGCTGATGTGACTTTTATAGCCGTTAGAGGGGTCTTTGTGTATCTTCATTTCCTATTTAATAAGTCCTTTTATCTAGGGTTAAATATACTAGTGTGTGCAGTCATTGTATCACACTCTTCTCTTCTTTCTGATCATTTCATTGATCTTGTCTTGTCTTTGTACGTACATGATTATTGTCTCATTGACATCAATCTAACCTTGTAACATTTTGGATACTATTGTAAACTTAATCTAAGCTGACTATTGTGGCTTAGGTTTGAATAAAGGTTCTATTGTTCATCTTGTGTTGCTTATACTTTCGTACAATATCATTGTTGGTTCATCTTATCGAGCAGATGATCGATCAAGTTGATGGATAACATACACCACACTTCTTTTATTCTATGATGGACGACTTATTGGGGATTAATATCATTGTTGGTTCATCTTATCGAGCAGATGATCGATCAAGTTGATGGAACTGTTAACGTCTCGCGGATAAAGCTAACAACTTGAGCTAATTGCTTATATAAGTTTATAAACATAGCTTATAAGGGTAAAAAGAAAAAAGTAGTGGTTCATAACAGTAAATAGAATGATGTCTGGCATTTGTTAGAGCAAGGGTAAAAAGAAGAAAAAAAATAGCCACCATTGATCTTTGTTGCTCTTGTGTTCTTGGCTATTCTTTGGATGCTTGGATGGCATATGAGAATGGCGTCGATGAGGCGAGAAAGCTATGACAAAATTAGAGAGCTGGATATTGCATTATATGGGCATGTGCTAGCCCAAAAGTATTCGAAATAAGAAGAATTTGCTGTCAATTTATAGAAGTAGCTAGGTTCATAACATTAATCACTGTATAAATTATTCAAAGTATAATATTTATATGGAAAGAAGCTTTCTGATATTAACCTATAGGTCCTGAGGCAATCCAACTTACCATCTTTTTAGGACTTATAGCACGGGATGGGAGAGGCTATAAGGTTCTTAGCACGTGTCTTTTCTTACACTATAAGGTTCTTTATCTATTTGTTATGGAGAGGCAAGTGGAAGCTTCTGCAGCTGAAGCTATGGCTGCTAATGCTATGTGGCAAGGTGCACAGACACATGTTGTTCAGTAGTTATCAGAGTTAGATGAGGTATATCCTTTAATCATATGCAGAGGTTTTTATCTGCCATGTCACCTGAATTTTTGATTTGAAGTATGATATTTATAACAGGTCATTGATTACTGTAATCTTTCGGTTAATAACTATGTTGAGGAGGGGCGAAGATCGCTCCTTTGTAACATGTGGAATGAGCGCATTAAAGGCACAAAACAAAATGTTGAGGTATGTAATAAAATTGAAAGGGCATGTTTTACATGATATGTTTGTATCTAGATTATGCCACAGATATTTAAATTTCTTAATCTGTTTTTTATAAAAACATGGGCAGTATCCCTTCAAAAACACTGGGTTTTCTTTGCATCTGCTCAAAAAAACTCTCTCTATGTTATGTAAAAAAATTTGGTAGCATTATATTCTGATGCCTGTTTAGCTCAAGAATATGCATGTTCACTTAGCTAATTTATGTATCCTCTATTCCGTCTTTTTTCTTAAAGCCATTTTTTTATGTCTTTTCACTGTTTGGTATGGTTGCATCCTTGTGCTTACAACTTTTTTTTTAACAAATTTGTATTATGTCTAGGTTTGGCAAGCTCTTTTGGCAGTCAGGTCACTTGTATTACCTCCTACAGAAGATAGCGAAACCTGGCTGAAATTTGCTTCACTTGGCTGAAAAAATGGTAGGATTAGTCAAGCCAAATCCACTTTAATTAAACTCCTGCAGTTTGCTATTTTTTTTTTTGGTTTATTTAAGTTCGTAAGATTTAAAGTTTTCGGTGTTTATTCCCTTATAAATTTGTAAAATAATTACTGTTTTACATAGTTTGATCCCGAAACAACTCCTGAAATATCATGGGCCTCCACAAGTAATGCTTGCATACTTAAAATACCAATGGTCACTTGGGAGGACCAAAAATGCAAGGAGGCTTTTGCTAGGCTGTAGGTAGGTTAATCATTATGAAAAATAAATATTGTTCTAACTACTCTCATGCTTATTGTTTTCCATATTGTTTGTAGGATCTAGCCATACAGATTTCAAGCACATCTGGTCTTCAACCATTGCACCGAATGGTTAGGCTGCTCTTTCGAATATAACACTTATGGCACGTGTACATCTAAAACTTGGAACATGGCAACGACAGGCTCATTCAGCCATGCAACTTATTGTGCCACAAAGTGTGCAAAAGCATGGCGTACTTGGGCTCTCTTTAATATAGTTGTGATGTCTCATGACACACTCACAGGCCTTCCTAATTTCGCTACACAATTTGTAGTAGCCACTACACTGGATATATTCATCCCATTGCTTGTGCAGCACATGCCAAGGGGTAGATGATAGCTTGCATGTAAAGGGGGTTTCTTGAAGAGTTTGTATTATATTTCTCAAACTTATTTTATATTTTCTCTATATGTTTATATTTTTATCCATTCACCTTTTTTGGGCATAGTAAAATAAATAAATAAAAAAATATTAAGCTTTGAGTTTATTTGGTTGTATACTTTGTTTTTGCATACGACTTTGTAATTCTTTTCTCTTATATTTGATAAACATTTACGGAGTATTTCTTACCGTTTTTAATGCATTCAATAAATAATTGTGTATGTTTATAACTTATTTTCTTAACTTAACTTTTTCAGCGACAATACCTTATACCAATTACGGTTTCAGGATTGATCATTATATCTCTAATGTTAAAACGTTTCCTTTTACACTTATGACTCACAAAAACTTATTTTTATCGTGTAAATTATATTAAGTTTAACGTATCTTAAAAGCAATGTTACTGATTTTATCTTGAATAATTCTTTAGCTAAACTCAAACCGGTTCTAGCCCAAAACCGGCTAACAAATAGTAAAAAAAAGGGTTTAAAACTAAGACCGTTTAACCAACTACAATCCCAAAATTGATCCTAAACTAGCCCTTTGTCACATTTTCCACTTTGTTCAAATCTACCATTTTCTTTCTGCTATACCGATATAACTACATATATAAAGTGGGCATATTTTGATTATAAGAAATGAGCTTTAGTAAAGAAAATGCCTTATTGCACTATTGAATGTCATCCTAAGTTAATTGTTATATATGAATAACACGATACACACAAAAAAATAATAAGTAATAAGTTACACGAGAGAAAAAATTGCCACGAACTCAATGTCTAGGTCTAGACTGACGGTCAACGAGAAAAACGTGACTAAGAGTGATTCAATTTTAAAAAAAGACTCGACTTATTTTCACTTTAAAAAACTGGACGGATTTTGAATTGGATTGAAACTTGTTTAAACGACTAAAGGAGTCCTTGTGCGTCTTTACTGGCATGAGAACAAATCAAGTCTAAAAGTGCAAGCACAATTTAGACATATGATAATTATACATCGAGTTCCCACGTAGACTAGAAGTTGCAGGAGTGCGCATGAGCTAAACCACAAGGACCGTTTTGCAATTTACTCATTTTTTTTCTTTTTTTTATTTTTTTAAAGAAAACTTATGTTTTAATTTAAGAAAACAAAAAATGACAAAATTTATGTCTTAAGAAGCTTTAGATTTTTATAAATGCCATCAGGTCCTGCACATTGCAATAACGGGTACTCGAATAAAAATTTATGGTGAACTATATTTGAATTTATCATCTTTTTTGAGACAATAAATTTACGAATGTCAAGAACTTCAAATCGTAACTTTTATTATACAATTGACTATTTGATAACAGATACTTTAGTGAGCAATTTTTTCCATTGTTCGAAATGACTATTTAATTGTATAAGATTAGCTTATGGATGAGGGTGTTAAAAAAATATGTGAAATTAACAAACGAGCCGATCCGCTTAATCCGAAACCGCTAAAAATAATAACCAAGAAACCAAAATCATAAGAAAAAAACTTTTATCGCGATTTGATTTCGGTATTTATTTTTAAATATCTGCGGTACCCGAACCAAACCGTATTTAATATACATGTAGTTTTTAATAAATTGTTTATAAAAATGTACAAACATTGACTATATGTATTCAATTTTAGTATTCCTTTACATGTGTTTGTTTAAGGGCAAATGGCACAAAAAGACATTAAAGTTAGGGTCCATTTCCGATTAAGGTATTTTACTTTTTTTCTTGCATAAAAAGGTACTCAACAAAAAATTTTGGCGGATTTAGGTTTTTTACTGACGTTCGTTAACTCACTTCGTTAGTATATTACATGTTTAGTCCTCGAATTTGTATGATCATTTCAAGCAACATCCAAACAAAATTTCGAATTGTTTTTTTACATGTTTGGTCCTCGAATTCTTATAATATTTCATTCAACATCCAAAAAAAAAATTTTTGAAAATTCTTTTCGAAAAATTTTTAAAAATTTTGAAAATTTTAAAAATTTTTGAAAAATCTTGAAAATTTTTGAAAATTATTTTCGAAATTTTTGAAAATTTTTAAAAATTTTGAAAATTATTTCGAAAATCAAAAAAAAAATTACCGAAAATTTTTGAAAATTTTGAAAAAAAAAATTAGAAAATTTTGAAAAAAAAAATTCAAAATTTTGAAAAAAAAAATTTCAAAATTTTTTTTTCAAAATTTTCAAAAAAAAATTTTCAAAATTTTCGGTAAAAATTTTCAAAATTTTTTTTTCAAAATTTTCTGTAAAAATTTTCAGTAAATTTTTTTTTTTATTTTCAAAATAATTTTCAAAATTTTCAAAAATTTCGAAAATAATTTTCAAATTTTTTTAAAATTTTCGGTAAAAATTTTCAAGATTTTTCGAAATTTTTTAAAATTTTCAAAATTTTTCGAAAAGAACTTTCAAAAAAAAAATTTTGAATTTTTTTTTGATGTTGAATGAAATATTATAAGAATTCGAGGACCAAACATGTAAAAAACAATTCGAAATTTTGTTTGGATGTTGCATGAAGTTATCATACAAATTCGAGGACTAAACATGTAATATACTAACGAAGTGAGTTAACGAACGTTAGTAAAAAACCCAAATCCGCCAAAATTTTTTGTTGAGTACCTTTTTGTGCAAGAAAAAAAGTGGAATACCTTAATTGGAAATGGACCCTAACTTTAATGTCTTTTTGTGTCATTTGCCCTTTGTTTAATTAGAGGCTTTGTTTGTTATATTTATTTAGATGTAACTGAAGCTTTATTAATTATAATCTTAATATTGTATTTATGAGATGTTTTAAAAATCAATTAAAAAAAAAAAAAAAAAAAAAAAAAAAAACTTTTATCACTTATTTACAAAAATAAACATTTTGAAAGAGATTTACAAAAATCGACACTTCGAGCAAAAGGTTTTGCTCGCCCTTTATTTTTGCTCGCCGAATCAAAAAAGGCGACAAAAGGATTCCTTGCTAAAAGACAAACAACCTAGAAAGCAAAATCTTGCTTTCCCATAAATTTGCTCGCCGAATTCAAAATGTTCCCTGCTAAAAGACAAACAACATAGAGAGCAAAACCTAGCTCTCCCATAAATTTGCTCGCCGATTTAAAAATTGTGCTGAAGACGAACAACATAAAGAGCAAAACCTTGCTTTCCCATAAATTTGCTCGCCCGCCGATTCCAAAAATGTGCTAAAATACAAATAACATAGAGAGTAAAACCTTGCTCTCCCATAAATTTGCTCACCGATTTCAAAAATACTTCCACTTTTGAACCGAGTGAAAAGACTTGTTTACGATTTATTTCCCGAGTCTAAATGAAAGAGAAATAACCGAACAAAAAAAAAGGAACTATGTGAAAATAATTTTGTATTGTCAATTAAAAAAACACACAATTGCTTTATCTATACTACATGTAAAATATGTTGGAATTATATAACATGACTATCATATATAAAACACATAAAACATCAAATAAACATGCGGAAGCGTATAGGAACGAATAATGAATAACTAATTAACATAAACATACACGTATGCGTATCTTTTTTATTCTAGCCCAACAAGAATCAATTCCTTTAAACTAGCAAGTGATGAACCCTAATTAGGGTTTATATGATTATATGATAACCCCTTACCGATTTTGTAATTCAATCCAAGATACTAACAAAAGTATGTTAGTACCACGTTCTTGTACGCACGTACTAAATCAAATTAAAGTAATGCTAGTTTTAAGAACACAAAATATTTTGTTTTGGAAAAACAGTGTAATCGACACCTAGGGGAAGGTGTATGATCGATCTAGACCAAAAACACACACAAACAATTTTAGGTTTTAGGTTAGGAGTACAAGAGATGGAATACAAAGACCTTAGGCCTTGTATTTATACACAAGATAACTTGGTTACCAAGTTAAGCATGGGTTGGGCTTTGGGGAACCCTTGGCCGATCGGTTTGCATATCCCAAGGGGTTTCCGGAACCTTCCCAATCTCTATTTTATTATTTAGTCCTTCCATTTGACATTTAACGATCGTTAGTCCATTACACTTAATTAACTCAACATCCGTTATATATTTCGTGTAAATAATAAATAAATATAACATTTTATATTTAATTATTAACTTTACTTCTCATACGCAAAGTGTGCAATCCCGTGGTCTCGAGTTCAATCCTAACTCACGACTACTAATTTATATCCATAAAACCAATAGCTCCTACTTGGATATATCTTAATAGCGTGATCACATCGGTTAGCGTCTAGCAACACTTCGATGCCTCTAGCACAACTCGAGTAAGGCTCCTGGGAAACCTTTTAATGATTTCTCATTATTATTATCCTTTTGTTTCTAATACCACGTTAAATAAAGATATGGAATTAAGTCATTTTTTATTTACCATTTTGTTTCTCGTTTTAAGTGATTGACCAAGATTACCAAATCTTCTGAACATATTCAAGGGAGATTTTGGGTGCGGCAGCACAAACATCTTGTCAACCCTACGAGGGGCCCAGCAGTATTAAACTCCAAATAAATTTGAATGAACAAATTCTATCTTGACTACGAGACTAACCCACAAACTTTATAACACTTCTGGAAACAACCCTTATGACTACCGTATAGCGTTAAGTTGTTCCACATAAATGCACTACATTATCTTAAGTATGAGGATAACTATTCATAATTTACTTAACAACAATATCCATAAAGTAAATTATGTAGTTGGGATAAGTCCTATATTCAATTCATTGAATATCATCTGAAATTGGTATGCTTTCTCATCAATATACTTTCAAGTATATTCTACCACATCTCTCAAATTTGTCTTAGTTTAATGATACTCTCATATCATTAACTGACAATGGACAATTTAGAATAACTTAGTTACTCATGGATTAAACATGCAAATATAGGACAACAATATTATAAATGAAAATAAACATAATCAAAATTTTATTTCATCAAAATAATAAATGTTTACAATATCCTTTATCCAAATACTAATCACAGTTATGCATGAAACTATTAGCCAAACGAAGTCCAATGCCATTGGCAAGTCCAATAAGCTTTCTCTAGGTAAAGCATTAATGAAAGGATCAACTAAGTTTTCGTCTGTGTGAACTTTCAATAGATTAATTTCACCTTCGCGGACTTGTTCCCGAACATAGTGCTACTTCTGTAGAAAATGTCCCCTTCATGACTCCAGGTTCATTGGCAAATATGATTGCAGCAGAATTGTCACAATACATATCAATAGGCGATTCAAATGAAGGCATAACACCAAGCCCTGAAATGAATTTCCTAATCCAAACAGCCTCCATTGCAGCTTAAGGCACTATGTATTTGGCCTCTGTCGCAGACATCGCAATCGTGCTCTTCTTCTTGCTCTTCCAGTCTACTGCTCCTCCATTAATGACAAAGATATAACCCGTCTGAGACTTCGTATCATCTTTATCACATTGCCAGGACGCATCACAGAAACCTGTAACACCAAGCTCTGTGTCTAGATTTCCACCATACACTAAAAACATATCTTTCATATTTCTAAGATACTTTAGAATATGTTTAACAGCAGTCCAGTGAAGTTCACCTGGATTCTGTTGATATCGACTGGTCATATTTTGAGCGAACGCCACATCTTGCCTTGTGCATCTCACAGCATACATGATAGATCCTACTGCCGAAGCATAAGGAACTTTCTGCATGCGTGCTACCTCAGCAGTTGTTGAAGCACACATATCGCTACATAAGTCATACTTTACTTCCATCGGCAAATATCCTTTCTTGGAATTTTGCATACTGAATCTCTTCAATATTTTATCAATGTAAGCGCTTTGACTTAAATCAATTAACTGCTTTGATCTATCTTTGTAGCTCTTGATTCCCAAAATGTATGCAGCTTATCCTAAATCCTTCATGGAAAAACACTGTCCAAGATATGCCTTAACACTTTGCAAACTTGGGATGTCTTTTCCTATAATTAATATGTCATCAGCATAAAGGATAAGGAAAATTACATCACTCCCAATAACTTTGTGATATACACATGGCTCATCAAGATTTTGAATAAATCCATACCTTTTGATTTCTTCATCAAATCTTTTATTCCATTGCCTCGATGCTTGCTTCAATCCATAA
Source organism: Chrysanthemum makinoi (assembly GCA_910596185.1). NCBI lineage: Eukaryota > Viridiplantae > Streptophyta > Magnoliopsida > Asterales > Asteraceae > Chrysanthemum > Chrysanthemum makinoi. The sequence goes on along the minus strand of OU343220.1, from coordinate 315,544,141 downwards.
ATGGACCTTTGAAGTTTGCATACACGGTTTGGAAATTCTGGATTCACGAACCCCTCAGGTTGCTTCATATAGATGTATTCATCTAAGCGACCATTCAAGAAGGCGGTTTTGACATCCATCTGCCATATCTCATAGTCATAATATGCTGCTATATCCATGAGAATTCTAATAGCTCTAATGTCTGCTACAGGAGAAAAGGTCTCTTCGTAATCTATGCTAAAAGTTTGAGTAAAACCTTGCGCAACTAGACGAGCTTTATAGATGTGTACATTGCCATCCATGTCATTCTTTATTTTATAGAGCCACTTACTTCCAACTACCTTAGCATTTGGAGGTAAGTCAACCTCTTCCCAAACTTCATTATCTTTCATGGATTGCATTTCCCCATTCATTGTAGCTTGCCATTTTTCCTTTTCATGACTTGCCATGGCAGCTCTATAATTAGCAGGCTCTCCAAGATCTCCTAATATAGTTTTCTCAACTTCTACGTTCAGGTGAACGCGTAGTCATTACAGATCTACGAATGGGAATCACTTCAACTTCTGGTGGAGGACCCAGACTATCAGGTTCTACCGGAAGTACGTTAGTGTTTTCAGAAGGTAATGTATCTTCATGATGATCTTCCAGATCATAAACTCTCCCACTGAATTCTTGAGATACGAGATCTTTTTCAAGAAAATTTCCATACCTAGCAACAATTACTTTATTTTCAGTTAGATAGTAAAAGTAGTAACCCATAGTTTCCTTAGGGTATCCTACAAAGATACACTTTACAGATCTCTGTTGGAGTTTATCTGCTGAGTCACGTCTAACATACGCCTCGCAACCCCAGACCTTTAAATAAGACAAGTTATGAGCTTTACCATGCCATATTTTGGCGGGAACCATATTTAGAATGAACAGCAGATTCTAAAGCATAATCCCAAAAGGATAAAGGCAGAGTAGTAAGATTAAACATTGATCGCACCATGTCTAACAATGTACGATTTCTTCTCTCATATACACCATTTTGTTGTGGAGTATATGGAGAAGTGAGATTCTGGACAATTCCATTCTCAGCTAAGTAATCTTTAAACTCTTGGCTTAGATATTCACCGCCTCTATCGGATCGAAGAGCTTTAATCTTCTTTCCCAAGTGCAGCTCCACTTCTTTTTTGAAAACCTTAAATGTTTCAAACACCTCATATTTATGCTTAAGTAAATAAACATAACCATAACGGCTCAAATCATCAGTAAAGGTTAAGAAGTAGCTAGCACCTTTCTTTGTCACATGTCTAAGTGGTCCACACACATCAGTATGAATAATACCAATTAGATCAGACGCCCTCTCCATATTGCTATGAAAAGGTTTCTTCGTCATCTTCCCAGATATGCATGACTCACATTTATCAAATGATTCATCATTGATATTTTACAAAAGCCCTTCATGTTGTAGCTTTTGCATACGAGTCTTGCCTATATGAGCAAGTCTACAATGCAAAACATAAGAAGAATTCAAGTCCAACTTCATTTTCTATTTTTCTTATTGATGCTAAACATCGAATTATTATAGTTTTTAGATGCATTTCCAATCATATCAATTTCAAACACACAATTCACAGTAATTGCATTAAAATAAAATACACCATTTAAAGAAATATAAATTCCATTACTTGTGATGGTATGAGTAAAACCAAGATCCAACAATACTGAAAAGGAAACAACACCTCTAATTATAGAAGGTGCATAATAGCAATTGTTTAATAACAATACTAAGCCCGAAGGCAATACTAAACTAAACACTCCTATGGCTTCAACAGCTGCAGGTGCCCCATTGCCCACATGCAGATATTGTTCTCCATAGGACAGCTTCCTCTCCACTCTAAACCCTGCAGTGTATTACAAATGTGAATACCACATCCAGTATCATATACCCAGGAATTAATTTTATGATTTAGAGTAAATAATTCAATCATAAATAAGTTACCTGAAGGACCGGCGCCCGAGGACCCGGAATACTTCAACTTATTTTTCCGCAATTCATCAAGATAGAAAGCACAGTTTCTCTTCCAATGCCCAACGACTTTGCAGTGATGGCGTGCTTGATCCTTTTAGGATTTTCCTTCTTCTGAGGAGGGTACTTCTTTGGTTCTGGTTGATAGACCATAACTTGTTTACCCTTGTCAACCTTACCTTTCCCTTTACCCCTCTTATTGTTCGTAAGCTGCAGTTTTGGCTTGTTAATCCTACCACCCTGAATAGCAAGTACCTGGGGAGTAGGAGCCTTCTGAGGTAACCCTTTTTTATAATCAATTAACAATGCGTATAGGTCAATAACTGTCTTCCCCAGTGCATATTGAAATTCCGAACAAAACCATTGAAATCCTTGTTAAGGGATCTGTTGATCAAGTTCACAGCAATGTCATTTTCATAAACTTTGCCAAGTGCCTGTAGTTGGTCCATGTATCCTTTCATCTCCAACACATGCTCACTTACGGGTTTACCCTCTCCCTGCTTGTAACTGTGAAGTGCATCAATCAAATCATAGATTTCTACAGCCGCAGGTTTCTCAAATATAGTTCTGAGTTCATCGAGCATGTTGTATCGGAAGTAATTTTCGAACTGATTTTGGAGAGCCGATTCCATCATTCCCAACATCAAGCAAGCCACATCATTATGACGCTTATACTCAGCCTTCCACGCATCCTTTACCTCGTCAGAGGCATCAGCTGCAGGTTCATCAGGGCAAGGCGCGTACAGATAATCCAACCGATCAGCAACTCTACAGACAATTCTCAAAGAGCGATGCCAATTATTGAAATTCTTTATGCCAGTCAACTTTTCTTGTTCAAAAAAGGTTTTGAACGCAGAATTCAGTGTAGTGTTATCGTTGTTTTGAGCCATTTCTACAGAAAAAGTTCAAGTATTAGTATTTTCGATAATACAATTTTTCAAGAAAATAAAATATACCCAAGGTAATATAAACATATAGTGTAAAGCCCCTTTTATCACTTATACCTTATCTTTATCACAAGTACCACACGAACCAAACACAAATACGTTATGCGTATGAATAAGAAGAAAGGAAAGAACTTGGTGACTTGAATGATAGAATTCGTATGTATGTTTAGAGAGGTAGAGAGAAGAAAGATGAAAACAATAAGTTGTATATTGCTTCAAAGGAAAAACACACACACACACACTCAAGCACACCTCTCAAATGAAATACTTGAGGGGTATTTATAGTACAAGTAGAAGATGCCCTAAGGCTTGGCCATGGGCCTTGTATGTGGGCTTCGTATGGATTGGATTGGACATGGATTGATATAAGGCTAGCTTAACTAAACTAATACCCATTTAGCTTAGTCCAATCCACGAGCCCGTTGACTATTCTATCACGATATCTACCACGCGTTACAAAGTTCCTAATCGTGAATGACCATCACTTCTAATAAAAACTATTAAGGCTAACAATCTCCCCCTAAGGGGTGGTCATTCAAATGATGCTCCACTTGACTAGGTCTTTACTCTCCTTGAGCTTGAACTTTGTGCGTAGATATAGAATAGTCTTTAATCTTTGTTCCTTCATGCTTTGTGATAAGATAATGTGGTTGTCTGCCGTTGTCAACTTCGTTGGTTAGGTGTCTCCACGTCTTTTTCCACCATGCTCACACTTCTATTTGACTTTGAGTTTCCAATTATGAAGTTCTCGAGTCTTTAAACTTTGTGTAGCCTTTGATTATGATGAGAACTTTCATGTGTTGTTGGTATGAGCATGTGGTGAGTCTGCACGATCCATCCGCTCCGGAGCTTCCATAAGAAGAAAACATAAAAACAGTTAGTAATAAGCAGATTCCGGCACTTACAAGTTTGAATTTCGAGGGTGTTAACAGCATAGTGTGAAAACACATCTCAAATTCTCACAAGGGCGTTCTGAACGAGTCCCACAAGTGAGATAACGCGATATACCGAAGTACATCTATTCAGATGAGTCGCGAGGTACACCATCACCCCACGGTAGACCGTTTGAGACACACTAAGCGTAATCCACGGAGAATTACCGAAGTGACCTGGCTGCTTGATGTTGACCCGGCAGAATTTCCATTCAATCACCGAGGATTACCGTTGTAACTCCTCATAAATGTTCTGCAGATTGCTAAGATCTGTGTAGGACTCTATAATATATCACTTGTGCCCTTAATGATGAACAACAAGCGATGTCATGTCATGTGTTCCTATGAGATCTTTTGATGAATCTCGTGGCTCTAGACTCAATAAGTGCATTATGATTTTCCTAAGCAGAGACTAGGGAGAGGGTCTCCTTCTTCAATACCAACAATCTCTAAGAGAAAGTCGATAGATTATGTAGGGTTCCCAGTGAGAATGAAACAAATCCTTTTAAGAGGAATTGAGTGGCTAGAAGGTTAGGTGCAGTGCGTCACCGGGTCCATGACGTCTTTGTCTTCAATACCGGTGTCATCTTAGTGACAACCAAGAGTGATGAGTTGAACCCGGTTTCTGCCCTAAGGTTGAATATGGAGGGCTATTTCTTTTCACCCTTTCTTTACATTTCTTTTTAATTCTTCAACCCCTTCTTTCTCCTTTCTCACATTACTCCTTTTTTAATCATACCTAAGGACTTCTAATACTAACTATGGGTATTGTCCTTGGGTAGATCCCTCCGGCTCTGTCGGATCATAGGACGGATTTCCTATCCTTAGTCACCTTATAACTCCATGACCGTCCTATTGTTGCCATAAAACCATTTTTCTTGAAAATCTCTCAGAGTGTTTTTGATAGAAAAAACATGTTTGGAACAGAGTTTTATATTTTCGAAACACTCCCCTTCACATGTGCTTATAAGTTTTGACATAAATTGCACATAGAGGGTAGAGTTCGCACTTTTTGAATTGATCGACTTTAAATGAACTAGACCGATTCGAGACACGTTTACATCACTAGTGAATTAGCTTGAAATTATTACCCGGCCTGGTAAAGTCCAAAGAAAGTTTCTCGAAATGGTACATTTACTGACTTTGCATTCTCGTCAATTCATTGGTTTCAACTGAGTCGAGCTCTTTTGAGATTCAAACAACGATCATTAAACTTTTTGATCACATTTTAATCACGTTTCTCCCCCTTTTATCAATTAGATACATAATAGGGTGAAGGCTGAGAATACGTAACAAATTTTCTCAAATATACCGATGTACGTAACATACTTATTTTATTATTTATGTACGTAATATACTTTCAAATTTGGAACAATGTACGTAATATGACCGGTAACTAACAAGTTACCAGGTCAAAAAGTTTGAAAATGACATAAATGGTCCCTGTGGCTTGCGTTGACTTTCACAGGTCATCGATTGACTTTATTTACGGTTAAAAAAGTTTCAGTAATAGTCCTTATGGTCATTGGCTTTAAGATTTAGTCATTTTGTTCCGTTTTTGTCCGTTTTTCTTACGTTTTGTCCGTTTTTATCGGTTTTCATCCGTTTTTCTTATATTTTTCTTAATTTTTTGTCCGTTTTTCTTACGTTTTGTCTGTTTTCTTTCGTTTTTGCCAGTTTGCATCCGTTTTTGTCCGTTGTTCTTACGTTTTGTCCGTTTTCCTTATGTTTTTATCAGTTTTTGTCTGTTTTTCTTACGTTTTGTCCGTTTTTCTTACATTTTTGTACTATTTAAACATATTGAAAAAAATTTCCAAAAAGAAAAAAAATTGGAATTTTTAGCAAATTTGAAAAAAAATTCCAAAAAATTTTGAAAAAATAGGAAAAAAATATTTCCGAAAAAAAATAAAAAAATTTCAAATTTGAATAAAAAAATTCTAAAAAATTGAATAAAAAAATTTATTTTTCAAATATATATTTTTTTTTAAATTGAAAATTGTGAAAATTACTGTAGTACCCATATTCAAAATGTTGTGTCTGCACAGACCCACGTTTCTTCTCAATATCAAAACTACCCATCCATGTCGTGTATTTATCATCACTATATACACGACATGGACGTGTATGGCTAGGAATGGTTTCTTCAATTAAATTTTTAGCAATCTCGTACAAAATCCCATCTATACCACGACATGGGTTTTATTGTTATACACGCTTACCCACACACATATAGTGTATTTCTATACACGACATGGTGAGTAAATACGACGGGGACAAAGTTTAGGGCATGTCGGGTATAGATGCATAAAAATACGACATGGGGAAAAGACAAGGCCATGTCGTGTATAGATGCATGAAAATACACGACATTGGAAAAAGACAAAGCCAAATACACGAGATGGGAAAAAGGCATGGTCATGTCGGGTCTAGTGGATGTAAATACACGAGATGTGGATAAAAGATCATGGAAAGAACATTATATGAGTTGTAAATGTATGGAATGAATCATGAAATGAATATATATAAATGAAAAAAAAGCACTCAGACAAACAAAGATATCATACTCCCTCCGTCTCAAAATTATTGTCAACAGACAAGAATCATCAAGTTTAATAAAAGTGGGACCCCTACAATTTTCAACCAATCAAATAGAATATTCCATCACTAAATTCTCTTTTTATTACTAAAAACGAAAAGTGGACAATTTTTTTGAGACATCCCAAAAAGGAAATATGGACCATTATTTTGAGACGGAGGGAGTAATATTTTTGAAAGAATGATACATGAAAATGAAGAAGATGTTGTGATGAAGCTAAGCTTTACAAGTTGTGGGAGACATATCAACTAAAAGAGTTTTGTAAAAAAAACATAATGACAAGTGTGTGTGTGTGAAAGAATAGAATTAAGAGGAAGGAAGCGTGTAAAGAAGGAATAATTATTTGCTAAAATGACTCTTTCCTTTTTCTTTCATTTGCAAGTGCCTACTCGCCTACTCATCACTATATGTCCTTTGTCTTTTTCCAATGTCGTGTATTTTCATGCATCTATACACGACATGGCCTTGTCTTTTTCCTCATGTCGTGTATTTTTATGCATCTATACCCGACATGCCCTAAACTTTGTCCCCTGTCGTGTATTTACTCACCATGTCATGTATAGAAATACACTAGATGTGTGTGGGTAAGCGTGTACAACAATAAAAAAACCCATGTCGTGTATAGATGAAATTTTGTACCCGAGATTGCTAAAAATTTAATTGAAGAAACCATTCCTAGCCATACACGTCCATGTCGTGTATATAGTGATGATAAATACACGACATGGATGGGTAGTTTTGATATTGAGAAGAAACGTGGGTCTGTGCAGACACAACATTTTGAATATGGGTACTACAGTAATTTTCACTTGAAAATTTCCAATTTTTTTAAGATTTAAAAAAAATATGTTTTTTAAAAAAAAATATTTTTTGAAGATTTTTTATAAAAATTTGATAAATATTTTTCAAGATTTTTTAAAAAATTTAAAAATTTCCAATTTTTTAAAAATTTTTTTGGAATTTTGTTTTTCAAATTTGGGAAAAAATTCCAAATTTTTTGGAAAATTTTTTTCCAATTTTTTTTTTCTTTTTGGAAAAAATTTTCAATATGTTTAAAGAGTACAAAAACGTAAGAAAAACGGACAAAAAATGATAAAAACATAAGGAAAACAGACCAAACGTAAGAACAACGGACAAAAACGGATGAAAACTGGCAAAAACGAAAGAAAACAGACAAAACGTAAGAAAAACGGACAAAAAATTAAGAAAAATGTAAGAAAAACGGATGAAAACCGATAAAAACGGACAAAACGTAAGAAAAACGGACAAAAACGGAACAAAATGACTAAATCTAAAAGCCAATGACCATAAGGACTATTACTGAAACTTTTTTAACCGAAAATAAAGTCAATGGATGACCTGTGAAAGTCAACGCAAGCCACAGGGACCATTTATGTCATTTTTCAAACTTTTGACCTGGTAACTTGTTAGTTACCGGTCATATTACGTACATTGTTCCAAATTTGAAAGTATATTACGTACATAAATAATAAAATAAGTATGTTACGTACATCGGTATATTTGAGAAAGTTTGTTACGTATTCTCAGCCTTCACCCAAACATATAACCATATAATTTACTCGAAAACTATGATCCAAATTATCATAGGTTCATTACATCAGTTGATCTGCTAGTAACGAAAGCATATAATAAGGTAATCTGTCGAACAATAATTGGCAAACATTTTCCAATTCCTAGATCATTATGGGATTTACATTTTCCAACGCTATTGAAAATGTAAACATGTTTTATCCCCATCTTGTGCCTTGAGTCCATTTCTCATTTACTACTCAATTTAAGTCGTCTAACTTGAAGAACTGCAAATGTGTCCATGCAAGGTCTGAGTTCACATGAAGATTTACCTTTCCATCACAATCTCGCCAAGTTCCCACATGACGTAAATTGCAACTTCAAGTGTTCCTTTACTAGATGGCACTAAATTAATTTTAAAAGGTTACTAGTTTTGATTTATGGTGTTAAATCAAATATGTACAAAGATGTCATGCATTCATCTTGTAGCATAAATTTTAATAAACAAACTTTCTATTAACCAATTCGTAAAGATCAAATTATCAAAGTTTTGATTGAGGTATTAGTTTCGCCAATCAAGGAATTTACTTTTAATTATCGTCCATTATATCGTACTTTTGCATAAGTCTAAAGACTTAGTGTTTCGGATAATTACCACAAAAATGGCGCATGGAATTAAAGCTAATTTGCCTTAAGATGATTTTTATGCAGGTTTTACTGACCAGGTTTTAATATTTATAAGTGTCTCGTTATACCTATGGTCTACTCTAATGCACTAACGGGCAGTGTACCCCGATCGTGTGTAGTGTAGTATTCGGTAAAACCGAGGTCGTCCCAAGAGCTATGTGAGCGGATTCTAATTAAGTTTAGGTGTCACAGATTTTAATAGGTTTTAAGATGGAAATGATTAATTAACTACTAAAGCAAGAAATGCAAGAAAGCAAATAAAGGTGAGGGTTGTGATCAATAGAGGAGAAGTGTGCTAACCTAGTTACTCATCCTATCATGTTAAGTTCACGTTTAATTACTTCCAATTGCTTCAAGTGGGGTTTTAAGTCGCTAGGACAGCATTTGGTCAATTCGTCCTAACCTATCAGCAAAGGTTTCCACCGGAGATCAAGCTACTACCCTTGAAAGTCCAGTTGTTTTTAGTCCCCTAAGCCAAGTCATTAAGTTCTGCTACATGCAAGATTCATAACAATGAGTGCCCGGGCGCTAGCTTCTTAAACACTTATCCCTAACTTCTTAAGTTCATCCAAACGGTAGGTGATCAGTTGTTCAAATCGCACAAGCGAAGAAGGGTCGTCAGTTGGTCAATTATTACCTTTCCCACTCAGTCTACCTACTTAGGGTCAGTTGGTCATATCTCCTAAGCAACTAGACACTACCGCCATTCAAAACTACCGAAACAAGGGTAGCTACCAACAAACTATGCATGCATACACTAGAAACAATTATACAGAAGCAATGTAAACATAAACAAAACAATTAAAGAATCATAACTAGGCTAGCACCAGAGGTGCTTAGCCGCTCATATTAAATGAAACAATCGATTCAATGTTTGACATAATGAAATACATGAATTGAAAGTAAAAGAAATGATAAATTGCTAAAGCTTATCGTTAGAGAGTGATTTCTCCCATGGAGATGGCTTCGTATGCTCCTCAAGATCTGCCTTCAGCCTCCTACCCACGTTCTATGCTTTAGTGTGTGGAGTGAATGAATAGAAATGCAGAATTTTGGGCGGTATTTATAGGCCAGATCTGGTTACGACGTAACTTAATATGAGAGTTACGCCGTAACATCAATATCTTTGTATTTTGCTCTGGAAAAGCTGGTTACGGCGTAACATCTGGAATAAGTTACGCCGTATCTTCAATAAATCATGGTTACGCCATATTTGTGGGAAGAGTTACGGCGTAGCTTGCAGCGACGTGGAACATCATTTGACCTAATTAATTACGGCGTAATACTATGATGGAGTTACGTCGTAGTCTTCAGTTGAGTTGGTTTTTTGAGTCACGCTTCTGTTACGGCGTAATGTGAGAGAAGAGTTACGCCGTAATTACTTCAAAATGGCCATACTATCATATATCTTCAATAAACTCTCCAAATTCGTGTCTCATTAGCTCCAATGCTCGTAATTTACCTGAAAGTGAAATATAGAGGAAAACAAGCGTAAATCCATATAAATGATATAAAATACGAGCAATATCGGGGGAAATTAACACTTAATATTCAGGACTATTTGATGTTATCAATTTTGTACATTTATAGCCTACTTGGTAATTCCAATTTGACTCGCAAAGGAGCGGGGAATTTGGTCAGCGAGAAGCAATTAGCCTCCTTCTTTCGGGTCACAATTTAATGCGCTCCCCTCCTTATACCCCTCTTATAGTTTGTCAAAGTTGGATGCGCCGCTCTCACTATTTGTACCAAAACTCATCAATCAATTAAACTTATTGAAAATTTAACTCTTCAAAAACAAATCAAATTTCATCATTGTTTAGTCCAATTTATTTTTCTATTCAAAATTACCATTTGCTTAAAACTTGTCACATATAATAAACAAACAAGTAACAATAAAAAATAAATAACTAAAACAATGCGCACATAACTAATAATAATACGTGTAAACAAGTAGCCACATGCAACTTATTTGATAAAGCCTATTAATAATCAATATCTAGGTTAATTAACGTATATATTAACTAGGGCTTTCACTCGCACAATTGAAAGTGAGCCACATACATCGACGAATCGATTGCGTAAGCCATAATTAAAATATACCAAATTGCACATAATTGATTCATTAATATATATATATATATATATATATATATATATATATATATATATATATATATATATATATAAATATATATATATATGGTAAAGTTAAAATAAAAAGACAAATATCCGTAAAAAGAATAAAAAGATTTTTTTTTTTAAATTCTTCAAAAATTCCGAAAACATTCCACAAGGTCGGGTATGTTGGTGCATAAAACTTTTGTGAAAACATTTTTTTTTATAATTTTGAGTTTTGATACGTTTTTTTAATGCACAAAAATCGAATTTTGATGCGCAAAAAAATTTTGATGCACAAAATTTTCAACTTGTTTTAGTTAGATGCGCAATGTTATTTTGATGAAAAAAGTCAAAAGAAGTTGGGTGCAAAAACCAATTTTGATGCACAAAAAAACGATTTAATGAGCAAACGTATTTTTTCATAATATTTTTTCGGAAAAAATATCCACCTTTAGAAAAAGTTTTCACAACTTTTTCGTACACATCATCGATCTTGTGAAATTTCTTGGGAATTTTTAGAACTTTTTGTCTTTTCGGATATTTGTCATTTGATCTTTATCTATATATATATATATATATATATATATATATATATATATATATATACTAGAAAAGTTGATCTATAATATGATTGGAATAAATGAAATAAAGGTTAAAGTTGTAAAAATTTGCACTAAAAATATAAAAACCTCATAAAATATATTAAAATGGATGTTGAATTAAAGAGCTAAAAATATGAATTTTAGTTGAAGTGACACATTCATTTTATAATTGGGAATGGTTTTAGGCGTTAGAAGTTACTTGAGTTTGTTGAAAAATGTCAATGATTCTCATTATCTTATTTTAATTTAGGCTTAATATTTAAGTCTTTTATTTGATCTTTATCCTATATATATATATATATATATATATATATATATATATATATATATATATATATATATATATATATATATATATATACTAGTTTTCGAAGCCCGCCCAATGGGCGGGCATGACTTGTAATTTTTATGTTTGATGGTGTTTATGTTAACGGAAATACATTTTTTAAATTGTCACACTTTATAATTGTTTCTTTGGTTTTATGTATTTTTTTGTCATGAATTGTAATAATGGTTTGATGGTTAATAGTGTATGTTTGTAAAGTTGTATTGAAAAGTATTAAGTTTAACTTAAATTCGGTATTTAATTTTGCGTATTTCCGTATGCTTTTCATGACGGATATAGTTCATTGTATCCTACTTGTATTAATTATATAAAATAGTGATATACCGGTTGAAAAAATTTGGAATGAGTTATTTCATAAGGCTTCATCTATTCACACCCAATTGTTCCATTATTGCGATCCATTAGTATTTGTTTAAAGAGCTATTTTTTTCAGAGGAAGTCAAGTAAATTTTTAAGTCACGGAAATCCATTAGAATTAACATTTTCTTTAGCTTTTTATTACCATTGTATTATAGCAAGGTCGGTTTCTTGCAACGCCAACTTGGCATTTCTAATAAAAGGCGGCAAAAATAACAAAATACTTACACTATGCATATTACATGATTTTTTTATGAATATTAGGTTTTAAGAACAAATATATACTAATGTTTAATTATACATGGTGCTACTAACTAAACAATTACTCTAAATTAATAACGTACTAATTTTATATTCAACAACGCATATACGATAGAAAAGAACTATTTCAATAAACATAGGAAGAGAACATCACATAATTCATACTGCTACCCAATTTTGTCGGATACCCATGTATATCATTGACCAATGAATCGACATTGGAAAGTCCTATACCCATGAAACATTTCATGATGTACTTGTACACCGTTTTTGTGGCTCGCTTCACTGGCCCAAATTAATAGATACATATCTTTCACATATTAACTTTTGTATGTTTCTATATAAAATTTCAATTAAGTTAGCGAGTTCCAAAGAAACTCACGATAAGGATCAATCGTACCAGAGGTTCACCCGTTGTGTCCGTCCTCAAATAGATAAATTTAAAGCCTTGGTAATACAAATTAGTACAATTGAGATTTGTAGACTTAAGAATTAGATGTATGAGCGTAAACTTGGACACCATTAAAGACTCCAAATGGTTGACAGAAAAGCATAGCCAAGCTAACAATGATTTAAGAATAAGAGTTGCACCATCGACCAACAACTCTTTAGGTTGGTCTAAACTTGTGTAAACAAACACCCTCATTATATCAATTCCCTCAAACTTATTAGCACCAATATTTTTGGCTATGTCTTTTGACATGTTTAATGCTTAATGACTCTTAAACCTTAACTTACTTATAATGTTAACAAAATGTAGAAGTGGTTTTAGGAAAGATAAAATTAGTGTTTCATCAGTTTCAGTTTATGTGTGCTCATTGCCTTCTAATAGCAGAGTTGGAAGCTTTCCCAATAGCTACCAAAAACAATGACGTAAGTATTTAACAGTAAAAAACTAACAGCTTCGTATGAAATACATATGTTGGATAAAAAAACAAACCATAAAATTACAAACACTATTAATAACAAATAACAATTGTATCAATTACAACCATTTGTGTCACAGAAATATCATCCCATAATGAGTGCAATTTGGTTTGCGCAGAGTAAAGTGAAGGCCACAAATCAACTTATTGAATTACATGAATTTTGTGTCCTTTTGCACACCAAGTTCAAGAGTTATGGATTCAAACATGTGGCAATTAGTTAAGGCATCATATGGCTACAAAATTATGATGAAGTGATAGACCACTATTTGGAATGCAAAGAGTGCAATATTGTAATACCTTGTGTGTGTATAACAATACAATGATTCATTAATTGGTAGGAAAGATTCTCATTTACGTATAACATTAATGATCTTGTAGCTGGAAAGTCCTTATCTGACCAATTGAAGAACCTAGTATCACGGTTTACCGCTTCTAACTCCATCAGCTTGCACATCCTGTTATCCAACAGTGGTTTAGAGGCATACACTCAACATCTTATCAGAATAAAATGTTGAGATGCATTAGGGATTTAAGCAATATTAATTTCAAGTGTGCTTTATATACCTTCACAAATGCAACTCCTAAATCGGGATGATCAAACTGAATTCTGCACTTATCATGATCAACAGTTAGCATACTTCCATCATGAACTTCTCTTGATTCTGGATGAAGGTCAATAACTCGATTGCCCCAAATCATAGCTATCAGTGAGAGTCAACATGGATGATAAATTGTATTCAGTTGATATCTAATACTAAAGTTCTAAGCATTACTTCAATTAATTGCTGAGGTAGTCTTGTCCTCTGGCAGATAGTCATCAATGACCAAAATCTGCAAACTGGCTGATTTGTTGTCAAGTATGGGATACCTTAGTAAAACATGCAATTGCTTTGTACTGTTAACGAGTAACTGAGATTGCTTACTTAAACTGCTTACTACAATCTTTAAAAACACGATGATGAAGTAGTCATGAAGTGTTTAGAGAGAAATCTAGCCGTGCAAGCTATATGCTTATTTTAGAGTAAGAAAAATGATGGTACCGACTCGGCTTCCATGCACCAATAAATATTAACAGTATACCCATAATTTTAAATTCCCCTTAGTAGTATAACATCAATATGCTCCATTTTAAATTCATGATTTGTTTTATCAGAGTGTTTATCTTGTAGGCTAAACAACTAATCAAAGTAAGACAATGTATAACTATACAGGGGTGAGATCCACATCTGATTTGAATCAAGATGAATAGTATTGCTCTAGTAAATACAAAAGCATACCATGGTCATTAGTCCCAAAACATCCAATGGATTCGTTTTAAGGCTAGCCGTTTGATAAAACGAAAAGTATTTCAATCTTAAAAGTCCCAAAATGAAAATTTATTTTGGTAACGTGTTGATGATGAAAATGTAGCTATGAAAATGAAATCGGAAAAACTTACAGCTTACAATCCATGCTGGTGTTTGGATCTATTAAGGAAGAGCTTGATGAAGAAAACATAGGGTGCACCTAGCAAACGTGCCTCCATTGATAGAACTCACTTGATAGCGGATTAAAGTCGTTTGCTTGAGTGTAGTACATAATTCAGTCAACTTACGCTTTAAGGGCAATATATCTCATTGCTGTTCTTAAGGCACGTATTGTCCACTAATTATGTGTCTGATATGAGTGTAAAGCATGAGGATATTAGATAGATGGAGAAGGGTTCTTGAATGTGCAAGCGTCATGTTTGACTGGACTCCAACTTTCAATGGCATTCTGATGTCCTCCTTTATAACTAAACGAATCCTGTTTTGCATTTGATAGGTGTTTGGCTGTGCTCAAAATTAGTCATGTTATAGGTGTATGGGTGAATGAGAAACACAACCAAGTGAATCATGTACTGATGAGCTCTCCTGCACACATGATAAGCTAGAGATGATGTATGTGCAGCTCAGTGAATGCAGGTGTCAACTGACTCATTCAGAAGTGCATATATAACTCAAAGCAATGTAGCTAATTAAAAGTTGGTTTATTATTCTTCTCAAGTGCAATCTCCATTTCTTCCACAATGAACATTGTTGGCCATTCTTGCGTTCCATAAATATTGAGACAATGTCTAGTGTTTCATTCTAGATAGTTGCCCACATCTTGCAAAATAATCTCACCATTTGGGCATATAGTAGCATTTGGAAATTACTGATTGAATAACAAGACTAATACAGTAGTATTCTTGGTAGGTTACATGAATTACTAATTCAACTCTGCACTACATGAACGTTTTACCTCAAAATAATGGATGCAGTATCAGTCAAGTTATACAGCACAATATTACCTAATTCTTTCATCATTACAAACACAAAAACCGATCAAAACTATAAGCACTTTTAAGCTATTAAACAAATGCATTAATAAAGTTCTACCAAACATGTACATTTCATATCATCTCCTAATACTTCTAGTATAGATTCAGTCTGCAACAAATGGAATGACAGAACATACTTGTAGATCCTATATATAAAGTGAGCTAAGGTGCACCTTTACAAAATTAATTATATGTTTATCCTAAAATCAGATAAACATAGATACCAACATCTATATATGAACAACAAAAATAAGCTGAGTATGCTATAAACTCAAAAACCAACCTTGATCAGCCTCATACTTTGAATCATCAGTCTTTTCACTACCATCCCATCTTCCATAACCTCTCGAATCACCCCTAGTTTGTGGCGAAAAACTATAATCATTATGATGAAAACTTTGCAACTGTGGTTGTGACTATGGTTCTATTTTTGGACTTGTATCAGCTAGCCACAAACATTTTTGCCATATTAACTGCAGCATATCAAAAACAAAGATGATATGTGACACGTACATTGAGTTAATCGAACGAAGAAAGTTAGTATAAATTTTACCTAACTTTCTTGATGTAGTTTATTTTTCTGTAAGTTTTAGGGATGCTGTGCTTCTTCCATGGCTGCTCTTTGCTCCAGCACCTTGATGGAAGTTACCTTTCTGATTATTTTACACAACACTATATCCTGCCAGTCAAGGACAAATTCTTGTAAGTTACAATGTATCTAGTAGGTATAACTGTATAAGATAGATACTGGACTATGTAAAAGGTATGAAAGTGTATTCGAGTATTTACACTTATTGTTAGCAAGTATTTTACAATGGTTTATGTGCTCGTAATAAAGATATACAGTTATTCTATAGACAAATCAATATTGCCTCTTGCTTACTGATTCAAGAGAGATTGGAATGTTTGCGGTGTTTATCTGGTTATTTTGTAAGATAGCAGTTGGATGAAAAGCAATCCTAGCAGCTAAATAATGGCTAAGCAGATATCTTATCGATATACAAAAGATATGTACCTTTGGTAATGGGCAAGAATCAGGCAGCGGTATTGCTCATGACCCAATCTGTTTTGTGTCCTCCAGGTGCTCTGCCCTTGTAGAACACCAGAGTCTTCTTCAACCCAAGATGCTTACTGGTGTCAGACATTGAAAATCTTACCATCTGACCCGGTTGCCTTCCAAAACCCGTTTTTGGTAGTTCCGTTTGGTCTTCCTCCATTTCCATGCTTTTTATTCCTAGGTACAAAAAAGTACCACTCTCTTTCCCCAATCTTTGACATAAGAGTCTGCAAGATAGATTTAACAGAACATACAACATTTACAAAGCACTCAAAATAAACCGAATAACATCAAAGCATTTGTATGAAACACACATGACGGTGAGCCTATACTATGATGGAAACATTTATATTTGCACTGGCACCAAAAGCTAAGAGTTGCGAAAAGTTACCTGGTAGAACCCAAGGATCGTAGAGATAGATGTTGAGAAACCCGATGATCTCAACAGTGTAAGAATTGAATAGGGCGTTCCCAAAACCATATTTTTGAGGTAGAAACCCAAGCAGCAACTCTTCCTCGGTAGGGTGAAATCGAGCCTGGCAATTCGAGCTCTAACGAGTATCCTCCATCTAAGATAGCTTTTGGTACAAAAGTTAGGTAGTATGCTTATTCATCTTGTTACATGAATATAAGAGCTTTCAATGAAGTAGGCACGATTGGCTCAAGTCTTTGTGGAGTATTTTCAAAGGGACCAAAGGACTTGTAATGTTGGGGCAATATATGTGGAATTTTATTGCCTTGGGCCCATCTTTTGCAATACAGATCTACCTTAATGGTTCATTCCTCTTGTTTTCATCATGATTTTATTTTTGACTGAATGAAAATTAAAAATTAGTTAACTAATAAAGCTTATAGTTAAATTAGTTTTGTCTTGAGGACTAGAAAAATCATATTCTAGAATAACTGATAAACTTCAAGGTAAATATACAAATTAGAGACCATTCTCAGCTTATGATTGTATTATTTTTGTAATAACTTAAAAGTTTTTTATAAATATATCCTGTTTAGTTAGTTCAAGGAGGAACAACGTCGTTCGCACATATGAGTTTATGACTTGATAATGTGGCGGATTAACAGGTGTGTGTTTTCGACTTGATAGTCTTGTTCAGTCTCTGTTAAAAAAAATTTAATCAAGTTGTGAGTTTACTCATGACTGATTTTATTTGCAGTGTTAAGCGTTCATTTCTAAGCTGAAAAATTTCAAAACGTTTACATGCATAACAAATCACAATTTGGTCCAAATCTTACTTGTTTGCTTCGATATATTCTCTGACTCTTTCTTCATTTTGACCCCTGATACACTCCTGCATATTCATTCATGGATGCAAGTAACTCAGAATTCAAGCATAAAATGTATAGATGAACAGATTTACAACACTTTTGATGTTATAGAAGATAAAAAATAAAAATAAAAAGCCAAAAAGGAACAGATTTGTCAACCTGATCATTTCTTTATGCATTTAAAGAATTGGACACATGGTTCACCCATGATATTTGCTACCTCTGCAATTATCTGCATCTTACACTTCTAGTATCAATCTCATATATCAAAGTGGACATTACGGACAAACTCATCTATCACCTGTCATTAATCGATATTTACAATTTATAGTTCTAGCGTTGCAAACAAACAATCAAAGTGTACTGAGTCGACAATCAGGCATATATCAGTAGCAGTCTATACTTCCTAACCGTTTTAGCAAATTATAATAATAGTGGAAGCTAAATGCAGCTGTTAAGGAAACTTTTAACTACATCTGTTTTAAATGTGAATGCAAAGTACCACTCGGTTTCAATGGTTGACACAGGTCATGTTGACATGAGAATGGAAACGAACAGTAGGAGGCTTCTCTGGATAATCTTTGTCACATGAATAGCTTACACCTGGTAGATCCCGTGTACAGACTGAAGATTCCTACAAAAACATTTGTAAGTTACCTTAGACGCTGTGAGTTTAACCTATCACATTATTCCTATATCAGACTGTTTGTAAGTTCCACGCTAAGAAAATTGATAAATAAGCTTGTGACCAAACATGACATTGTTAATACACAATCACTGGAAACCTCAAGTTAAATGAGAGGAAAAAAAAAAGTCTTTCAATGTACTATATGGTATGTCTTTGTATCGTTACAGCATCCACACCAAATGATCTATATCAAGTCATAATTTATAAAGTAATGGTTTGGTATTTGTATTGGAAGGAGGGGGGTCGTTTCCTAATACATCACACCCAAAAACTTAAACCAATATGATCTGATCACTTTATAAAAACAATACACCCAATGCTTATGGATAGAGTTATTTTGTTGTATCTTGAAGGTCTGTGTGTTTTTTCACTTTTAAACACCCATAATAGACTTACAGAGTGCACTATTTAAACGAAGCCCCATGTTATTCGATGAAGCACAGGTAGCACTCGATGGCTCAAGTTTCCTTCACACCTTGGGCTGATGATACCACATTTGAATTTGTGCGCCCATTCAGCTTCGACAGTCATTTCAGGCCCAAAGATGCATGTAGCCGCAGCCCCTATTTCAGGCTCAAATTCCACACATGAGTTCAAAGAATGATGGTCCCCAACTTGGCCCCTTTCAGCGACTCAACTTTAGCTAAAAAAATACATCTATGTCCTATTTCGACAGCTATGTCAGCCCCCAACCCATTTCATTGTCGACAGTGTTCAACATGATGGTTGGTTTAATTGTCTATATCGGCAAAAAGCGTACTTGGTGCGTTTATGGAAAAAATTCAGAATTGCAGTTAAAAGTTATTAGCATACCAGAGACAAAACTTTCAAACTCTTGTTCCTCATCATTGTGTCAAAATCTTGAAACATACGTCTGTGCCACTTCTCTTCCTTTCAATAAGCTGTTTCAAGTAAGAGCGGACCACTTACTGCATTCTAAGAAACACAAAAAGCAGTTTCAAGTATCGGCACACAAATTACGGTAAATAGTTACTCAACAGTCCTTTTTAAAAGTTACTCACATTAAGGAAACAATGTTGACGATTCTTTTGGAAAAATCATAAATGGACTTACCTATGTATGGTCAGAACATTATGGAAGCAAATGTTACTAGAGCTATAATACAATAAGACCCGATAATATTCTTGTTATCGAGTTTAAAAGAAAGACTTGAGATTATTACAATTCATAGAATCTTATTTGATCCGAACATTTGGAGCCATACCTACAGGTTTTTAAAAGAGTGAACTCACTGGTACAGTTCCTTGAACCTTCTGCAAGCCTCCAACACATTGGCCCGGTGGACCATAATGCGCTAATCCTAATAAAACCTTCACCAGCAGGTCCAAATCCAATACCAGGTATGGTTACAACGTTGGTCTTCTCAAGAATCTCATTGAAAACCTAAATCCCATGAGCTTCGGCCGGAAATCGGTACCCACCTTAGATAACGGTGCATGTATTCCTCCATATACAGTAAAACCAATAAGCGTATCAACTATTATTCTAGAGTTTTCTTCCATAGAATCCTACCACTTTGCATAGCCTAAGGTACCAGAAGCCATGAATTTATCAAACATTCTCCAGCATATTCCTCTGGGATAGTACATTATTATATTTTTCAGGCAACCATTGCATACTAACCTCACGACCTTGAGAGGAAAGAAAAACAGGCAATACCACCAGTGTCGATATGTGATGCACCATTAAATCCAGTACTAACAATGCGGTGGATCAGTCCTTTGCTACGTGGGAACCAGTCAAATGAAATACTTTAGCTCTTTTGGGACTAACATTCCAACCTAGATCGAACTCCAATCATCTACAGAATATTTGGAGAAAGAAGACGTTCTATCACATGCAACCTCTTTGGCTTCAGGGATTTCAAAGATCGATTTGGGGGTGTTGCCTGATATATACATGGAATATGCTGAATTGTAAATGATGATGGACCCATTTTTCTTGGCAAATTTGACTAATTGAATCAATTGCTCCCTTGATGCAGCAGAACCAGCTGGATTGTTAGGTGAACAGAAATAAATTATATCTGTTCGAGAAACTTTAGATAAATCAGGAAAGAAATCATTTACAAATAACGGTGTGCATTTCATGTATTTGATATTTGAGAATTTCTCAACATCTTTTTGGAACTGCCCGATTTGACTATGAAGAAATGGTGGAAAACAATGCACATTAAGAAGTATATCAATTCATATCTAAAACGCACCTTGCTATTAACCTTAAGGACAAGTTTGTTTCCCGTATAAAGAGCTCCCATTAATTGGAGCATAGGAATCTCTAGAGTGAAATCCACGAAAGGTGTAACCACTGCCACCTTATATAAACATATAAAAATATTTGCAATATTAGAGGAATCGGTGATTTTCTAAGTTTACCTTAGTTCCCTTATGGTATAATGCAGAAATAGGATCAGGATTTATGGACCTTAAATTTAATGGTACCACAAATACACTTACAGTTTGACTTAATCATCGATAAAACAGGCTCCCTTGAATAATGATTCTTAATTTTCAATGGTCTTCTATTTGTTTCTTACATGAATAGATAAATAAATAATTGAAGAAAATCTTACATGTTCATAAGGCCAGCGGAAACCATGACTTCGCTGCCCAAGATGATTCCCAGGAACTCCAAAGAACCTTGCCAGGAAACTTACCTGTTAAACATGCATAATTTAGAATTTAGAATTAATGGTGTGTGAATGAACTGTATGCAAAAGATTATAGTATTGAGACTATTTAGATGCCAAGAAAAACTTATTATGGTGCAACTGTAAAATTGTAAGTTTGGTAAATAAAAAGAAAACACTTACCGATTCTAACACTTGATCAACAGTTAAGAGGTCTGACATATTCAGTTTAAACATAGTATATAATTGAACCGAAACAGGAGTCTCTGCATTGACAAAGAGACCATGCTCCTCGTTGTTATATTGGAATTACCAAGGAATTTGCAAAAAGCCAAAGACAGTAATGCTTTCTTGAAACTATTGCAAGAACATAGCTTTGTGATGCACACTATTTAAATATTGTTATTAGTTAGTTTGCCATTCTAAATAGAATAACCACACTGGTACATAGATTTAATTATCCTCAAATGGTGTCCAATGACATGATACATAATCATGAGACGACATACCAGCTTTTCAGCATTAGGGTTTTGAGGAAAAGAGATTTTTTTTCTGTATGTGATAAAGGTGAAACTATATTTAAGGAAAAGATATGTATAATAAGTTTTAAAAGAGATAATTACTTAATATAATTTTTTTTTTTTTTTGTAGATAATTACATTCCTTTTCAAACTAATCAAAATGGTTGTAGAGATTTATAAATTTGGTTTTCCAAGTTATAATCAAAATAACTTGTTGCCTAAGTGGTAAACACACAAGTTATTTATCCAAATGACCAAGGTTCAATCCTTGCAAGGCTCATTTTTTAAAAACAATTTTCAAAAACATTTCATAAAAATCCGAAATTTACAAAAAAAAATTTATATAAAATCTAATTAAATTAAAAAATTAGTGCTTAAAAAATCCGAAATTTACAAAAAAAAAATTATATAAAATCTAATTAAATTAAAAAAATTAGTGCTTAGGTGGCATTGAGGTGGCATTAATGCCTCCTGTTATATATATATATATATATTGGAGTCTTCCCCAATTCAAGATTTATCAAAACATACATGTGATTAAAATAACTTAACAATTAAAAATTCAAGCAACCATCCATGACGAACATGCATGTATCATCATAGATATAACATAACAATTATTCAAGTAAGTCACTAGATCGCATACAATTTTATGTCACATTTATTCATGAATTTATCACGTAACAAATATATTAATTCTATGTTTCTTTATTGATAATATAACAATTATAATAAACCCTAACTCAAATTTTAAAAAAAAAAATCGACTATTTTTTTTAAGGGTTTCGACCTATAAAAAATATTTAAACAAATTAGGGCAAAAGCCCTAACCCTAAAATTAGGGTTTACATAATCATAACCAAAACCCTAGAACAATCATATCAAACAACATACAATATTCATTTTTTACGTGTTTAGTAATTAATTACTCACAAAACAAGACTCGTGATGCCACTGTTGGAATTATATAACATGACTATCATATATAAAACACCTAAAACATCAAAGAAACATGCGCAAGCGTATAGGAACGAATAATGAATAACTAATTAACATGAACATAAACGTATGCGTACCTTTTTTATTCTAGCCCAACAAGAATCAATTCCTTTAAACTAGCAAGTAATGAACCCTAATTAGGGTTTATAGGATTATATGAATTACCCCTTACCCATTTTGTAATTCAATCCAATATACTAACAAAAGTATGTTAGTACCACGTTCTTGTACACACGTACTAGATCAAATTAAAGTAACGCTAGTTTTAAGAACACAAAATATTTGTTTTTGCAAAAACAATGTAATCAACACCTAGGGGAAGGTGTACGATCGATCTAGACCAAAAACACACACAAACAATTTTAGGTTTTAGGTTAGGAGTACAAGAGATGGAATACAAAGATCCTAGGCCTTGTATGTATACACAAGATAACTTTGTTACCAAGTTAAGCATGGGTTGGGCTTTGGGGAACCCTTGGCCGATCGGTTTGCATATCCCAAGGGGTTTCCGGAACCTTCCCAATCTCTATTTTATTATTTAGTCCTTCCATTTAACATTTAACGATCGTTAGTCCATTACACTTAATTAACTCAACGTCCGTTATATATTTCGTGTAAATAATAAATAAATATAACATTTTATATTTAATTATTAACTTTAATTCTCATACGCAAAGTGTGCAATCCCGTGGTCTCGAGTTCGATCCTAACTCATGACTACTAATTTATATCCATAAAACCACCAAAATATACTACATGTAAAAAGTGATTAATTTTTCTTGAAACCTAAAAAACCTAAAAATGAGCAAGTTACTTACTCACAAGAAATAGTTTGACTTGTTTTTTACATGTTGTCTTATAAATATCATGAAAAGTTTATCAATAACATTTAATACACTGTATATATAATTATCAATTAACTATATATATAACACATCATTTGTAAAAAAAGCTGAAAAAAAAATTAGAAACAATAAATGTTTCAACTAATTGTTGTTATGTTAATTTGCAGTTGAATAAAGATATGTTATAAAAATTTCAATTGTATTTTGATTATTTTACGTTGTATGCATAAACGTTACTCGAAACACTTAACCAAAATATCTCAACTATAGGTATTTACCGTTATAAAACTTTGTCGCCAAGCACGAGTACTCATCTAGCATAATATATATTTACCTTTCAAAAAAGATTTTGTATTGTATGTTCCCATGTTGGATATATATA
This sequence comes from Chrysanthemum makinoi, assembly GCA_910596185.1. NCBI lineage: Eukaryota > Viridiplantae > Streptophyta > Magnoliopsida > Asterales > Asteraceae > Chrysanthemum > Chrysanthemum makinoi. The sequence continues at coordinate 315,520,076 of OU343220.1, read as the reverse complement.
AGAAACAAAGGGAAAGTAGAATATATGCTTTTGTGTGTTTAAAACCATTCATAATGGATGGTCGTCTTTGTTTGGATTAATCAATCTAAGTTAACCATTAACTACTAGTACGCAGCGGATAATAGATCTAGTTAATGCGATTACAATTAATACGTATAATAAACAAAACAAAGTAAAAATGAAACAAGAAAACCAACCCTCGAAGTCACCTGCAAGTTAATAACAAGAAACTAAGTAATCAACACAATCACCTCTACGAGTGCTCACACAAGCACGTTAAACCGAAATACGCCCGATAAGCTAGTCGTATCACATTTACCCAAACAACCCGTGTCTAAGCTCAAAACCCTCGATCCAAACAAACCAAGCTTCTGACCTTTGTTGTCCGAGAACCAAAACAACCCGAGAACTAATTCCCTTTGTTGTCCGAAATCGGGTATAAAGGACCTGATTGGTTTCAACTTATCTGCCGGCGAAAGCAGCAAACAAACACCACCTATTGGCTTCTATTCGACCAGGAAAACACCAAGAATAACCTACATCAACACTTGGATCGAATGATGCAATATCTAGGATCTAAAGACATTCGAAAAAACAAATACCTAGATCAGGTTTTAAGGTTCCAATCGGCTGAGAAAGGTGGTGAGTGGATCAGTGTTTTTTGCTGTGAATATATGTGTGTAAGTCGTGTGTTTATGAGCTAGGGTAAGGGAGTATATATAGCCACAAAACCCTAACATACATGGGCTTAAACTTGGTTACCAAGCTAGCTCACATTCCATGTTCATTCACAACTACCCTAGGCCGAAATCCACCCCCAAACACCCCTCTATGGATCGGCCATTAGGCTTGGTGTAAGTGTAATTTGGACCTAGTTCATCTCGAGTCAAATTCGGGTCAATACTTGAGCTTTAAACGTGAACGTATTCTAGTGTTCATCGTGTGTGCCCCCAATAGGCTCACACACCCTTAGCCGTATTAGCTAATCTAACTTCCACATTCCAACAGCTCCCACTTGGGAGTTGGAGTAGCAGATAGCACAAATACCAATGACGAAAACGTCTAGCAACGCTCTCACTCGTTATTTAACTAAAGGTGTCTAAGATATAGTTTCATAAATCTTTCTCAGTAGCGTGGTCATTTATGTCTTGCTTTTATCATCCTTTATTATAGATACCATAAAACCATGGATATGGATCCTAACTCATTCCATATAGTTTAACCATTTAGATCTCGTTATAGAATTTTAATTAGATATACCAAATGTAATAAATAATCATCTTGCAGTACCCTTTAGGTTCGACCGAACAATTATCTGATTAATTCTGGAGAGGGCCATGGTATCTTTCTGCACATATCAAGTAGAGTAACAAAACCTTTGTTGACTACAAGTGTTTTGGATGCTACTTCACATCACTCCAAAATATAGCTTTTATAAGTACCTTATTCAGGATAGCGTTTGGCATATACTCACAAAAGTGATATCCACTCATAACAGAACTTGCTTGTATCTCAAGTCTTAGGATGACTTAACAAACAATTTCACCATTTTACTCATGACAAGGATCCAAAAGTAAATGTTTAAAAGTTGAGGTATCCAATATGCATCCCTTGTGAATACACATGAGTTTGGCGGGAATAATCCACATTCTCATAAAATATAGCCAACACTTACATTTGCCTTACATAACAATATTCCCATATTGTTAACTGACAATGGACATATTTAGAATGATAAAATAATTTCATGGAATAAACATACAAAAATGGAATAACAGATTATGTGAATAAAATAACAAATACCTCATATCTTTATTTATCAGAAAGTAAATTTGTCTTACAATTCCATATTATCCAAATACTAATTACTCACAGATTTACATGAGACTACTAGCTGGTATCAAACCAATACCCCTAGTCAATTTAGAATGCTTAGGATAAGCTAAAGTGTTAGGATTTAGAAAATCCATGCATAAGTGTCGGTCACCCCAACGTATGTTTAGCATGTTATAGCTCGTAGACGTAACAGTATATTAGTTAGATAATTAGTAGTATAAGTAACACCATGGAAGAAGGACGGGTCTTTACCCACTGTATGCCTGATCCACAGCCCGAAGGAGGGCATAGTCATTTGTATAAATAGCCCTCTTCCCACAAGGGAGAGAGTTGGATGTTCATTTGGTAATCTAACCTTTCTTTTGTTTTATCTCTCTAGAACATCTCACTTTCTCTCTCTAGAACTCTAAACCATTTGCCCAATTCTTATGCTTAATTGTGTGTTTATGAAAACCAGTATCTAACAATTGGTATCAAGAGCCATGGTTTGATCACTCATCTTTCATGTTCTTGGATTTCTAGTGGTTTTCATAAGGTTTTTGGGTTTGAATGAGTTTAGAGTAGTTAGCAACATTTGGATCATTTCTTGTGTTAAAGTTTGGATTTTGATAGTACTTTTGTGTTTAGAATCATTATAAGTGTTTATGTTTTGATTTGGAAGGCTTGAATCATCGTGGTTGGGTTATTTTTGGATTGAAAAGTGATGTTTTTGAATATTTCTTTGATGCGATTTGTGTCACGTTAAGATATTCTTCTATGCGATTTGTCCCTTTTTGAATCGTTTATTGAAGCGATTTGTCATATTCAGAGTGTGATTTTTCATATTCTTTGAAGCGATTTAACAAGTATGCGACTTGTCTATTGAGACAAAACGACAAGGTAGTGGAAGTAGTGGGTGTACTTGTGTACTATGCGATTTGTCAAGGGTGCAATTTGTCTAGGGTGTGATTTGTTTGGGATGCAATTTTTCTATGGTGCGATTTGTCTAGGGTGCAATTGGTTTGTGGTGCTATTTGTCCTGGGTGCAATTTGTCTGAAGCGATTTGTCATAAGGAGGATTGTTTGAAGCGATTTGTGTTTAATTGCCTGATATTTTATTGAAAATTAAGGCTTGCCATCTGATATTAACACAATGTCTTACACCACTGATCCCTTAATCTCCAATGTGCTCAAACTATATGATACTGTGGACAACAAAGAATGTATTTGTTACTCTGAAAGTTTAACCATGATTGATTCAGCCAACGATGATCTGAAATCTTCATACTATGAGTCCAATGAGAAAGAATTGCACCTATTAATGCTACAGAATGCCATGCAAAAGGAATGCGGCATTGATCCCTATCAGCTACTTTACTCTCATCTCATATTGCTTCTACCCATAACAATGGAACGAATATGTATTGCCTTCTTCCGTCAGGACTTATCCACATTAACAGGAACTTTACTGTTAAACTTAGAACAATTAGAGCTACAACTTAACAAAGAAAATGTTCAAAAGGTTGGTTCCAGTGCTGCACTTCAAGTAATCTACAAACAATTTTAGCCATTCATCAGTGGGGAATATTCATCAGATTATGATCAACATATGACTGAAATTTCTTTCAAAAGACACACTGGAATGGAAATCCATGAGTTCATTGAGACATTTATCCATCTTATGGACAATGTGAAGAAGTACATTGAGAAAGCTACCCAGAACAGTGATTACATGAATGAATGTGAGATGCAGTCAATGGAGAGGTGTGATGAGTTGGGTAACCTATCGGGTATTATTGAAGCCAGAATCACAGACACATCAAAAATGGATGCAACATGTTGCTCAGAAACTCTTGCTTCACAGAAGGAGGATGTCGAGTGCGGAATGATGAATGAATCTTCATTGGGTGCAGAATCTTTGGTAACCATTATTAGCAATCCATATGTGCTTAATTTTGTACAAACTAATGACCTCACAGAACAAAATGCTGATAAATGTTCTGTAACTGAGGCTGAGTCAATGATAAAACATATCATGACTAATAACGTGGTTGATAAGAAATTTTTCGACGAACTTTCAAACAAATACTCAATTCTTGAAAAACATTGCATTTCTCTGGAAATTGCAATACAACAAAAAGAAGAAAGTTTTCAAGCTACAAAATCTTGCATAAATCTGGAATTCCCAGAATTTTGTGAATTTTTTGAAATTAACCAGTTAAAAACTCAGCTTTAAGACAAAGACTCAACCATATGTAATCTGAAAAAACAAATCTCAGACCTGCATAAGGTAATTAATATGGGTGTGAACAATCTTAATATAGAGGTTAGTGATATTGTTAAAGCTAGGAATGATGAATTAGCATTATGTGTGGCCAAATTATTAAAGGAAAATGAGTCTCTGGGGAAGAATCAACTAGAAGATAAGACCAAGTCTTTAGATCAAACAAGCTCTTTGTTAGCAGACAGTGAAGCCCTCAAAGCTCAACTTCAGGACAAGAGCTTCGCCATAGTCACTTTAAAAAATGAGCTTAGAAAAATTATTGGGATTGGTGTGAACACTAAGTTTGCAAAACCATCAACCTTGGGGAAACCAGTTTCATAAATTACTAAAGAACGAACTGTAGTTAGGCAGCCCAATGCATTTAAGTCAGAAAGATTTAAACCCTTAAAGTCAAGGTTTGCCTCCCAAGTTGATGAGAACACTGTTTTGTCAAAATCAGTCACTTCACTAAATCATTCCAATAAAATGAAAGACAATGCTCAGATTAATGCTCAAAGCTCTAGGATCAGGAATGTGAAAAGATCATTTAAAGCACTTAAGAAGTATCAAAAGACTGACCACTCCCCTAAGAATCAAGTTAACTGCAAAATGTCTAAAATTCAGAATAAAGAAATGGTTACATCTTCTACTGTGACTAAGGGATCTAACTCTCCTAGATCTTGTCTTAAGTGGATGCCTACTGGTAGATTGTTTAAGAACATTGAATCCAAATGGAATCACACTCCTAGCTCCTATCTTAAGTGGATGCCCACTGGAAAAATCTTTAAGAATGTTGGATTTAAGTGGATTCCCATCAGAACACTGGCCACTAATGACATTCCAAGGCCTGACTGTAAAACATCCAAAGAACATGATACAACTGCTACTAACCCATCTAAATGCAATGCTACATGTGCTATTAGTGCAAATTTTTCTCATTCTTTTTCAGGTACAATGCTTAATTCAATCATGAACATCATGACCTGGTTTCCAACTGAATTGAAGACTAATCATCCGGGAATTTTAGCTTGTCAAAATTGATTTGCAAGTACTGTGACTCCTGATCGCTTTTGCTCAGGACTCGTACCTCATCGGTTGACGGATAATTAATACACACACACACACACACACACACACATATATATATATATATATATATATATATATATATATATATATATATATATATATATATATATATATATATATATATACTAGTGTCAAAACCCGTCCGATGGACGGGTATGACTTGTGATTATTCTTTGAGTGTATTATTTTTCGAATAGTAAGATATATATGTATACGAAGCTATTAGTAGCATAAGAAGGGTGAAAATAAATGAACATCAAGATTTATAGAACAATTAAAAGTAATACTATTAAATTAAAATGTTAACAATATTATCAAATGTAATAGATGATCATGATTAATATTGTTTAGAAAAGGATAATGTTTAGCATTATTTTAAAGTGTAGGAAGATGTAATTGTTTCACACTATTTATTGAAGAATATACTCTTTCAGTTGTAATTAGCAGTATGTTCCAAGGTTTTTACGCTGTATGTAGAAGGATTTATATGTTTAGTTGTTATTCATAAAAGAGATATGATGTGTGAGTTGTTTATATTGTACTCGAGCTTTAATTTTGTAGTTTCATGGAGGAGGATTTGTCTTGGGTGTTCTTTGACAAAGAGTACATCACAAAATAATGTTACTCGTTTAAGGCAATGAAATGGAATAAACTTGGCTACATCTGGTAAGTGATAACGACGTAATTGATGTGCATATCAGAAGCACATCATGCTCTAATCCCAAATTCTTCCATGTCCATTCATATAAAAAATATAATACTATTATTACTTATAAGAACATGTAATGAAAAGATGAAAATTGTGTAGGCAAGTGTACATAAGTACATACCTACATAAATTGACACCTAGATTGCCAACAATCGCAGAATGGTCTGATCTATGTTGCACTAATGCGTCAAGTTCGAATTAATAGCGCATGAGGACAAATTGGTCCATAAAACATATATGGAAAATTGACAAAAAAACATGTCATCAAAAAAATAAAGAACCAATATTCTTAAAATGGACGATAAACTTATTGTCATGTCAATCATATGAATTGAAATCAGTTTTATAAAGTTTATGCAAAAAGATACTCGTTCGATCAAAGCGGCAAAAGTTTTTCCATAATCGATACTTAGTTCCTTGTCAATTGACATAAAAGAAAGATTTCGGCAAACTTTTTAAGTCGCAGATACTTTTCGGGTATTCTGTCTTTCTCCTCAACATTCAACTATACCCGCAAATATTATTCTTTTAGCTACTCTTAGAGCGTGTTTTCATTTAACATTTATATTCTCGTTATCACAATCGTGATCACTATTGGAGCTATCATCCATTGAGTTGACAGGAGAGCAAGAGGTGAGTCCTGAAACTTTTACAAAGGTAAGCAATTTGGCTAAAGAAATGCTTAACTTGTTAGTAGTATCAAAAGGCAACTTTTCAAATACGTTTACCAATACACCCTAATATTACTAACTATATTAATTTACATAACTAAGTTAATTTGAGCTTGAAATTTTTGAAAGTAAAATTAGAATGATTGAATTCACCTGAATCACCTTTAGGAGCTAAGGAGCAAAAACACAAGCCTTAGAAGCCTCTTAATTAAAACAACCTACATACGCATATGAATGAATAGAATTTTGTGAAGTATCTTTCATATGATCATGCATAATAAGTATTATGAGATTTTATTGGAGTGTTTAACTACAATTGTACATAATTTCGTTAACATATCTCACAAATGGTTGCTACAAAAAACAGATCTAACAAATGAATGAGAAAAATATTCATAGCATTATCGACCATTCGCCTCGATAACTTGTTTTGAATCATTACTCAACCCATCGACTGGCTTTGAGACCCAAAAGTCTTGATGATGGAAAGAATGTCCGTCATAGATGACATGGCACTCAATGAAGCTTACAAAAAGTCTTGAGAACTACTTGGTTTCACAAGTGTTCTTACCTATTGATGTGCTCGGTTGGTGCAAGTTTTAAAAATTTATAATCACGAATTAACCGAATAACCTGTTAACACATACGAGCAAGTATACTCGTTCGCAATAGCAAAGTTTGGTAAGTCGAGATCGTCCCAAGGGATTTTTTGTTTGAAATAGATTTGATTAAAAAGTTTCTAACAAGAAAGCTTGTCAAGGCCTCCTCAAATAAGTATTCTAGTGAAAATATGAATCAAGAATATAAATATATACTTGTGTGTAGTCTTATAATCAACCATAGATAGTGTTCCTAAAGGTTTGGTGTATACTCTTAGTATGATGCACAAATCATAAGCAAATGATTCCCCAACCATGGTATTTGTTTGTAAAAATCATTCTAAGAACAAAAACATTTAGGTAATCCTTTCGGTCCTTATCCCAATGATTATCCTATAAAAGTTCCATTTGTTTGCAACATGTTCTCATTCAATTTGTTCTTACGAATCTTTCGACCCTTCGTGATGAAAATGTTCCTAGTCTTGTTTTAATAAGCAAAACATGGTGGTTGTCACTCACCATATCCCCATACTAGTTTGTCACTTCACTTTTTGGAATAAAACACACGAGAAATCCTTTCGGTCCTTTTTCTTAAAACATGTTTTATTGACAAATCAATCAAGACTAGTATTTTTCCAACAAACTCATTTAAACAAGATCATATATACATGCATCACATTTTGAGAACACTATTATGATTAATCACATTCCAACACACAAGTATATCACAAACTACTCCATGAAAACAATCATATCTAAACACAAGTCATAACAAGGTAATTCAAACAATTCAAGAGAATAGATTTCCATAACAAAGTTCATAGAATACCTAAACTTTTGTGATTACAAGAATTAGAAATCGGGGATTGTAGCAACCACGCCTCAATCACCTAGGATCACCGCACAACTTCAAACTACCGAAACAATGGACAAGAATGGTTCCCTCCTTGCTCCTGGCGTTTTCGTAAATACTAAGCTTTTGGGGTTGAAATAATAAGGGTAGTATTAGTTTTGGTGTAAACTAAAACTCTTTGGTTGTGTCACACTTAGTATACAAGTATTAGGTCCTTTATATAGCCAAAGCTCTTGCTTAACCCCGTTCTCTCCAAGTTAATATCAAGAAATGATCGGACTCCAATGATTATGGGGAGTTAAGGCAACAATAAATGCGATTTGTGTAAGCTGCAGTGCGAAACCGGATCGGTTAATTGGACGACCGAATCGGTTAATGTTTTGACCAAGCCGGATCGGTTGCGGGTTGCGACCGATCGGTGGGTTTTGCTATTTTGAGTTGACTTTCTCCTTTACGCTTCATTCTTTGCTTACGTTGATGATTTCCAAAGCCAAACTTGATCTTTCCTTGCTGTAGATGCTTAGAAATCACTACGCTTTCATATCATTGAGTCCACAAGCTTCCAATCTCAACTTCCTTCTTTTAGAATCTTCCAAATGTGCATAAAAACTTCATTTCTTCATTATTCGCGATACCTGGCTACATATACATACACAATACGCATCTTTGCACTTTTGCAACAGTTATGAGTAAATATAGCCGAATATCATGCACAAAACTGACAATAACGCTACTAAAAACATGTTCATTTTAGACGTTATCACCTATAGAAATTGAGAGAAACATTAACCAATATGTTAACAAAAAAGTAAAAAATTAAAACTCAAGACACTAATTGTCCCCTTCAATTAATAAATGATATTAATCTCAAAATGATATGGATCATTATTATTTTTGTTAATTCACATGCAACAATTCTAGTCTCTAAACCCATACGATTGAACAACTATACTATATGACTTACATGTCCGTTTCCTTAAAAATACACCCTAAAAGTATTTAAAGAAACAGTAAAAATACCTGTAAATATTGTCTGAGAGTCAAGATGTCAGCATCTATGGCACGTAAATCAACCATGGCTTCCTTTAACTCATCATCAGTCAAGATGTCAACATCTATGGCACGTAAATCAGCCATGGCTTCTTTTTAACTTCTCATCAATTTCTTCATGCCTCAACAATATAGAAGTCTTGGTGATCATTCCTTCCTTCCTTGATAAGTTTTGAATGTTTTAAGACTGATTAACTCAAACTTTATATCTTAACTTTTAATTAGAATTGTCGGCTAATCACTTTTTCATATAATGCAGTTTTCACAAGCATCCAATACAAAAACAAATCAACAAAAATGAAAGAAATTTAACTACGCATACAGTTCGAGGATCTCTTACAATTCCCTGGAGACGTTTAACTATCTCAATGTTATGAGCATAAACGAATTATGTAACAACGAATAATGTGACTGTGACTAATCTATATCAGATACAATCTTCTGCGGCCCATTTTGTAACAACGAATTATGTAACTGTGACTAATCTATATCAAAATATATACATTTCAAAATGCAATGCCATGGATTAATAAATCCCCTTAGCACTAACTGCTACAAATATCCATTTTATAGTAATCACAAAAGTAAATTTCTTACACCTTTTCATTTCCTCCGTAAACAAATATTGAGTGTCTAGAGTAATCTGTTGCAAGAACTTCACATAATCCTCTGAATGAAACTGACCAGGCTAGAACCGATACACCTTATGTGGCCTCTTTATCAGATACAACACATGCTACATTAGCACTATAATAAAGCAACCTCATAATCGAAACAAAAAATCCAAAAGAAAAAACTAACATAGATTTCCAGCTTCTTGCGAATATCATACAAAAGCATCAAATAATGATTCATACATACCCGATGCGGTTTCGTTACACGGTTCATTCCAAAGTAAACATTAACGACATCCCTTACACCGACTAATTTCCCTAAATTTAAGCAAAAAAAACACACGGTTATTTGTTACTATTGTCGTCTAAAACATATAATCTTCGGAATTGCTTATTTTTAAGCAGATAAGCAACCTGAAGTGTTAGGTTATCAAAACTGCTTCTGCTCATCTGCTTATTTTGGGTATAAGCAGTTTTCAGTACAATGCATGCTATTTGGCATTGATTATTTTCTTATTTATAAGCAAAAGCATTTTTTGTATTTTTGTGCTTTGTTTTATAAATATTAAAGAAACCATTTTGTGTGATCAGAAAGAATAATGAAAAAGGAGTTGGCGACTGCTCTTGATGTTTATTAAGCTAACTCGCCTATGTGTAAACGGGTCGTTCCAAAATATTGATCAAATAGTTCAAGTCGCAGTTGCTTAATAACAAAAGTCTCGAGTAAAACCAACAATAGTCATTTACTCAAGTATGCTACTAAACTAAATAAAATGCAAATGGAACATTTTTTACATACTTACTTTGAAGTGTGAGGAAACGGTTGTTATGACGTACCAACTCAAAGCTATTCTATTCCTATTAGCTCGGATTCCAGTCCTATCGTTAAAATCTATCGTCAAGACTCTACATGTGGTGCATTTCGTATCACCAAAAGTGCAATAACTGCAAAGAGATTAATACCAGATATAAAGAATCTAACCAATTTCTCAAAAGTCATTCTCATTGCCATTTATATTAGATTCAGGAGATTGCCTTATGAATGTTATAAAATGTAAATGAAAAATAGCAATGGCATAATTTAACGGTGGAAGCACTATGAGTTACACCCGTTAGTTAAAGAATAAATATGAACATCATAAGTCAAAGAAAACAACAAAGCATGCGTACCTCAGTCTAGGGAGTTGCTACTCCGAAAAGTATCAAGTGTAAATTCTTCTTGAGCGTGAAAGAAGCATTACATTAATTAAACATTGAATACAACAGTTTTGGTTAAAATGTATAATGTTTAGACAATAGATTTTGAACGACTATTAACATGTGTAACACTTTGACCCATTCCCCTTTTACCTATATTCTTTAATTTGACCCGTTTTAGGTAACACAACCAACATCATCCAATTCATAGTAGATGTTTAGATTTTCAATCTCTAATTATGTAGCCTGACCAAAGATAAATATAAGATTCAGAAGACGAAGATGCGGTAGTATTAGATTATAATCTTTTTATATCTGGATCTTGCCATCGGCTCTATTAGATCGCATGCAACCACCTTTATCCAAACAGGTGCAGGTCCCACCCAAGAACTCTGGTAGTTCACTATTCACATATAAAGGATACACATAAATATAATTGAAGAGAAAGGATTTGAAGACCATGCATCATCTTTGACATATTTAGTATAAGTACCTGGCATAAATGATTTCCTATGTACAGAACCATTTTTTAGAAAGAAATAAAAGGCTTAAGTACATATAGAGTTAACAAAAGTTGTCAAACTCACTCACATGTTGTCACCTGTGTAAAATATAGTGTGTTCCACAAAAGAAAGTGTGGATTACATTAATCTTAGTTATAGTCTATGTGTCAAGGAAAGATTTAACTGTGTTCCACAAAAAGCCTAAAGCCAGATCCCACATTAATAATGTACATGCGGCAGAGAGTCTCCAAATAACAGATAAATAGATAACAACAAATAAACCTTTTTTACTAACCCAAGCAGGATAATGTTACTATCAATGTTCTGTAGAGACTCGATAAGCTCCCTAGCAGATTTGTTCATGCTATTTAATCCCTGGTTTTCAAAAACCATGTAATAACTTATTAGGTTTATAAGTTTTATAATGGAAAAATAATTGCCATTATTGCAGTAAAAAAACTCTATTATTAGTGATTGTATGTGTTCTGTTTGGCATTACTCATTTTCATAGTATTAAAATTCTCTTATGTATATTGTGGCTAATGAAATCCTATCATACGGTTGATAGAAAAATCACAACCTACATGCGTTTAGTGATTGAATGTTAAATTTATTCCGTGATAATGGAAAAAGCATAACATGATTAACCTCTTTATACCCTGTTTGTAGTCACCCATCAAGAATCACATAGTTGTTTTGTGGCTGAATTTGTTGCGCTTTCTTACATCCACACTTTGAACCTGCAACATTTCTTTCTACCCGTTCATGTTTCCATTGTAACTTCTGGAACAATCTAAATAGAGGAAAGAACTTGGAAGCGACGTCATCTGCAAATATATAAAAAAGGTCTATTGCCAATATGTATAGTAGATTTATAGATACATAACCTGTGTTTTGATTAAAAATAGAGTAAAAAAATACGTTATTTACCTCTTTCAGACGGTTTTCACTTACGTATCATTGTAACTGGTATATTAAGAACATGTATTACTCATGTGCCAATATACAACAATACATCGTCCTTCCATTAGGAAGAACACAATACAAAATTCACAAAAAACTATATACTTACAGGAATGAATTCAAAGAGATCGAAGAATGCAATCGATCCCTACTTCAACCTAGAAAAAAGATCATCACAAATAATAAAAGATCATATGAGCACAAAAAAAATAAGCAACAAAAATTTAGCCACGGGCATGTATGAATTTTGTGAATTGGTTACAGATATCACTTTATAAATAAAATCCTAATTAAGATCATTAAAAGCATTATAATTACGATTACCACGTGTCTCGGTTTTGTGTCATGATGCTAACTCTCTACGTAATTTGGGTCAAAAAGTATGATCTAAGATGATTGTCAATATAGTCGCTCTTACTTAAAACATTGTAGGCGATTACTAACTCTTAAGAATATTTTATTCCACAAAAAGGGGCTAAAAGAAGGCGTTTACAATGATATAAGTAATCGATCTGTTAGAATTTTATGTACAAACTTCTGACAATGAAATCCAAGAGTGGTTTTGTGCTGTTATTTGCTCTTTTGTGTGCATTTGTTCTTATTGCTTCAGCTGTGATAACTGATAGTTCGGAAAAAGATGAAAAAAAGCAAGTACTTTGTTTGTAGACTTGATTAGCGTATAATCAGTAAACTTTTAACTCTTCAGTGATTCTTGCATTTTTTAGTCCATTAACTATTTTTGAATCATTTTCCTGCAAGTTTTCTAAAAGACAAGAAAAGGTACTCCACTATTAATTAACATGTAATAAATAATTGTGGTGTATTTTCTCTTGCTGTTTATGTTTGTCTAGATGGTTCAAGCGGAAAAATACAAGTAACTAGAGGTGGAGGTAAGGATGGGGGAGTTAGAGAAAAGGATGAGATATCAGGTGGGGGTTGTGTTGGACGTTGGTGTGGTTATGGAGGAAACGGACATGGAGGTGGTTATGGAGGGGGTGGTTATGGACGAGATCGACATGAAGGTGGTTATGGTGGCGATTGTGGACACGATGATTGTGGACACGAGGGAAGTGATTATTATGGAGGTGGTGGCGATTGTGGACATTATGATTGTGGACACGAGGGGGTGGTTATTATGGAGGTGGTGGCGATTGTGGACACGAAAAGGGTGGTGATTGTGGACATGAAGGACCTGGTTATGGTTATGGAATAGGCGAACCTGAACATAAAGAACCTGGTTATGGTTATGGAAAAGGCGAACCTGAACATAAAGAACCTGGTTATGGTTATGGAAAAGGCGAACCTGAACATAAAGAACCTTGTTATGGTTATGGAAAAGGCAAACCTGAACATAAAGAACCTGGTTATGGTGGAGAAAAAGGCAAACCTGGACATGAAGGACCTGGTTATGGTGGAGAAAAAGGCGAACCTGGACATGAAGGACCTGGTTATGGTGGAGAAAAAGGCGAACCTCGACATGAAGGACCTGGTTATGGTGGAGAAAAAGGCGAACCTGGACATGAAGGATCTGGTTATAGTGGAGGAAAAGGCGAACCTGGACATGAAGGACCTGGTTATGAAGGAGGGAGTAAGGCTGACAAGGGAGCATGGGGTGGTAAAATGAGTGGCCGCAAAAGAAGCCACGGGCATGTAATAAACCTAAAAATTTAAAAATCACAAAGCTTGATGCTACAATGTATTTATCACCTAAGCCGAGTAATTCATACCAGGTTTGTATCTTCATCGCAAAGCATGACCCCAACACCAACTGGTTCGCGATTTCCTTTTACTTCAGGAACAAACTTAAGCATACACTTTCTTTCACTTAAGTTATTTGATGAACTCTGTGACTCTCACATCTATCAAACTGAATAATTGTCTTTTTACTTTATTAAACAGATGTATTTGTTTAAGAAGCTGATATTGCTTAAAATTGGTATCCCACGATCCCATGAGTCCTGACATAATGTTTCAGTATACGTCATTTCAACATGCCTTAATCACAAACGTGAACATACATAATCAATAAATTCAAAATGTACTAACCTCCAAGTCTTCCTAGTGTTAAACGCTGTTCGTGACTGGGTTTCCTACCTCTTAAAAGCATGTTCAGCCCAAACACATTGTGAATCAATGAACTTACTCTCCCATGTCTGTTGAATACCAACAAAAAAATTCGGAGACAAATGACTTCATTTAAATTTACCAAATATTCCATGTTATCGTATAAGACTGCTTGATTTCTATTTTCTAAGGGGGGTATTTGTTTAGGCTTATTTGTTTGGTTTCTCAGCTTTTGAACTTTAGAAAAGCTAATAAGCCCAATCTTTAGAGCTAATTAAGATCAACAACCCATTTGCAAGGCTACTTTCAATCATATTAACTGCCAATCTTCTTCCCAGAAAGATAGTAATTTATGTATCTCTAAAAATTTAACATAAACACTTTAGGGTTGTTGTGCTTAGCAGAGTCTAAACTTCCCTAGTATTCTTATAAGGACACTTCACAAAACATATTATGTGTCCTAAATTTTTTGATACGTAAAACTACTACACCACCTAAATGTTAAGAAATGCAAATAAACTAAGAGGTGGATGAGGAGTTGACTGAGTTTTAGACCCTTTTCATCTTTTTGTTGTTGTTTGTTCCTTGGATAATATAGAGACAATCAATATTTAAATAAAGCAATACTAATCTTATCAGTAAATGTATGCAAGACTAATGAAAAACATATATGTAATCCTCTAGTGATGCACACAAACTACCTCTTTGTATTTATTCATGGATAATATAAAGACAATCAATATTTAAATAAGACAATACTAATCTCATCACCATTGATGGTTTCCTCACCACTGATGATTTTAATTGCAGAGGACAGGTCAATATATCATATATAAACCTCTCCAATCCTTAAGATAACCAAAATGAATAGCCATAACCACATATCCACCTTTTTTTGGAGCATTTGGAAAGGTCTTATGACCTGTAATCAAACTTAAATTGTAACCATTTTCCTCACGAGGTATCAAACGTAAACTTTATCTGTGTTCCTCATAAGAATAGCTCATGGTTATATATGTATAATGGCCTCTGTTAATCCAATGCCTTAAACTTACCATCACCAGTTTTGTTATTTCTCTCATTATCAACCTACATTTAAATTCAAATCAATTAAAACCATTGGATTAATCTATTTATATCAATGCCCAAACCTAATATGCTCAAAATCAAAACAATTGCTTGTCATGATCAATATTCATATCTGATGTAACTCTTTTCTTTACATCCCAACTGTACAGGTTTCATTTCAGAATTTATATATTACTACTGAGCTCCACATCAGTAAAAAGTTATTAAAAAAATATAAAAAAATATAAAAATATAAAAAATAAAACTAAACTAAAAAATAAAAACCTAAGGATGTGGGGGATGTACATTGATGTCATGAGTAGGCAACCCCTACTCTTCATCCTCGTTAAAACCAAGAGCAGTCGCGGGTGGACTGGCAGTAACTAAATTAACCTGCAAAAGTTGCACACGTATCAAGCATTCCCGAAATCCCCAGTGCAGCAGTTAAGAAAATGGAGATAACTTCCCCAGCATTTGATGATATCATGTACCTAAAGGTTTACAAAATCATGTCAAATGAAAATACAATATACTTGAACTATAAGATAACTTTCGAATAATGTAATTACTACCTGATAAAAGCTTTCATGTTGTTATAGATTGATCAACTCTCGCCAACAGCAGAAACGATGGTACTGAAGTTATCATCGGCTAGAACCATATCTGATCCTCTTTTGCAACCTCTGTTCAAGTAATTCCCATAGCAATTCTGATATTTGCATGTTTCAAAGTAGGAGCATCATTAACACTGTCTCCTGTCATTGCTACAACTTCACGCGTCTCCTTAAGCATCCTGACTATCTCTTGTCTGTGACTCGGTTCAACACGAGAGAACACTTTTCCCCTGGATTTGACAAAATATCCCATTGTTGCAAGGCTGAGAGTCCTATGAATTCTTTACCCGTAAAACTTTTACCTCTCAGATCCTCATCTTCATAAAACAATCCTATTTATAACCAATGGCTGCAGCCGTTGACTTGTCTCCAGTTATTACCAACACTTTTATTTCTGCTTCACCATACTCATCAATAGCGGATATCACTTTAGCATGAGGAGGATCCTATAACTTTGATAGAAGTTCAGTTGTAGATTGGATATATGAATTATATTATTTGATTGAAGATATAGATTTTGACTTGCCCTTAGACCGACGACCCCTACAAAGATAAGGTCGGTTTATTACAGCACCATTAGGACAATAAAAACACAATTATCCACAAATGTCAATAAAAAAACACCAAACATGCATACAAATGGTCAAAGACAGATGATTGATCATTTTGTTTCCGGTGTTCTTAGAAAGGTACCAACATGTTAAAAAATGACACATCAGCAATTTATGATAAAAGAAATCATCAGTTCAGAAACTTAAAGCAACCAAGATTATGAAGTAGAAACATATACCTATCCAAGAAAGGTCTCGTTCAGTTCACACATTGATGGTGTTCTCTCAATAGCGTGAATCTAGATTACACAGAGCAAGCAACCAAATAACATTAAATAAGATAAACAACAAAAATACAAAAAATGAAACATGAGATTACTCATTGGTAAACATCAAGAAAGAGTATTTAGTACTTTTAGCAAGTGATCGTTCATTATCATAGATCAAGGTTTTGAAACGTACTGGCTGCTCAGTATCACAAACCGAACAGTTACCGCAATAAACATAACATATTCACTTAGTTTGGTTTAAAAAATGCACGTTCAATACATACTTGTTTCACATCAGATCGAACACCTCATGGCGGTCATAGATGATGCATTTCAGCATATTCTGAAAGTTTGAAATAGAAAGTCACAAACCTTTTATTCAGAAGTCAAATTCCACCCACGCTAAACAGATCAATAAAATTACTCCTCTCCAAAATCAATAATGTCAAACAAAATCAATACGGTTCAAGCCCATTGATCCTGTTATATATAAAATTACTATGCCAAATGCTTCAAAAAGAACAGACATAAAAAGATCGAATGAAAATCAGAAAAGAATACCGTATGGGTGCTGCAGTCTTCTGAAATCGATTAATCACTCCTCTCCAAAATTGCGAACGAATCAGAAAAATTTAACCTCACCTGGCAAGAAATTTCAAGATATGGATCCAAGGAAAAACAACTGCAGAGGTAAATATTTATCTTTTCTTTTCATAGAACCATTTCTTGCACTGGCCATACCAACTATAAGTTTCAAATTTGAAAAGGTATATTAACTAATGATAATGTCACTTTGATGTAAACTAACGATTTCTATATTTGCCACCTGATCTCTCTAAAAACTTTAAAACTAATCAAAACTAATACTATCTAGATATTGACATGGCAGGACATGATCTAATCAGTTCATTCCAAACTGAGTATAAACAGAATAATAATGTCAATCCTCCTTGTTGGGGCTTAGTCTTGAAGGTAAACTGACTTTGAGTCTGAATTCTAGGTTATGGTTACAAACTTTAACTTAGCTATTGTTAATCCACATCCATACAATTATACTATTAACTTCAGTTAATTTAGCCATATCTGATAAACGGGTAAAGTGATATGAACATAGCATGCATTGCATGGTAGCAAATTAAACATAACCATCATCAAGTTTATACCAAAACAAACCGGTCACCGTCGTTGTTGAATTTGGAGAACCATTGTTAACCTGAAAGGCTGAAATTATTCGAACCATTGTTAACCTATTAAATATGAAAGTGATCCATGCTTATCATAATTCGAGAACCATTAACCTGAAGTCAATCGAACCATGCATTGTCAACCAGAAATCATTGTCTACAAAAAAAATCTTGTTAAAATCTTATATTCAGCCTATTAAATATTCTAGTGATCCATGCTAATCATAATTTATTAACTGCTTATCACATTAAATATCTTACATGTTATAAACATACCTCCTTGATCAAAATCACTGTTGAGGGAAAAGAGGCATGCTTCTATACGTGAGAATAAAAACATTAGGGTTTGTAGGAGAAAGAAGGGCACGTTTTATTTAGTGGGATATATTTAAGGAAAATATTTGTATAAAATTGACAATAATTGATGATGAGTGTCTAAATACTCATCATTTTTGTACCATTTAAACTGCAAAAACATCTAAAAACACTCAAAAATGCATCAAAATGATAAAAATATCACAAATAAGTGTTTTATGTGTTTTAAATGCAAAAATACCAAAATCAGATGAAAAACGTATCAAGTTTGCATAATTGGCAGTTTTAGTCCCTCAAGTTTCAAAAGTTGTCAAAAACAGTCCCTGGTAAATCAAAATAAAGAAAAATATCATTTAAAGTCCTTAGGGATTTATGAGTTGTCAAAATTGGCCCTTTGAAGTTTAAAAATTGCAAAATTACAACTTTGGTCCCTTAACTTTGAAAATTGTCATAAAAGGTCCTTGGATTTATAAAAATGGAATTTTATGCAAAAGTGGTCCTTGTACTATTCACATATGGCAGGTTTGGTCCTTGTGTGAACTTTGGAAAAACTACAAGATCAGTCCTTCAAGTTTGGTGAAATTACAAATTCGGTCCTTGTGTTAATAACAAACCAAACGGACACCTTTTTATTACTAAACCCAAAACCAAATCCAACCCAAATCCAACCCAGCTGGCCCAACTTGTGCCCAAGCCCAAACTCCACTTGACCCTTGAACTTGACCCTTGAGCCAGTCAAAAATCATTTTGACCCAGTCATATACCCATTTTGACCCCTCCCACGTTATTAATAAAATCCGGTCAACCAAAGTCAAACACCACCATTACTGTGCATCTCCCTCACATATACCCGCCAAAACCAGTGACCCATCAAACCACCATGGTTTTCAATTCCACTTGCTCCTATCACCTCACCACCACCTTACCTTGTCCCCCTCCACCTCCACATCCCACCAAAGTTCATTAATTGATTGAAACCTGCTCAATAGACTTTTGGCGCCAAAACTCCAAATGGATGGTTCTAATGATTCAGAGAGATCCAATGGCTCAAGAGAGGTGGGAAAGATTCAGATGTCGACACAAAGCTGAAATGATCATTATAAAGAAGGATTGGTGCAATGTAGAAGAGTATGTAGTGTAACTTTTAAATTTCTTAATCGTTTTTATTTCTTTAAGCCTTCCAGTGTAATTTAAAGTTTTCAAGTACTTGTTTAAGTAATTTCAGTGTATTGTACAACTTTTGCAACAAGTAATTTCAAGTTTTAAGTTTCATTTCAATTTGTTCAATTTTCAAAGTTCAAAAATATCATGATAGTTTGAATGTTGTTTGTAGCTGATGTCTTGGACTCATAAGTCAATATAAGCTCCTAGATAGCTTATTAAAGCTATTAGAAACATTTAAAAGTCAGTTTAGTATAAAAAAGAAAAAATACCAAAAATACAAATAAATTAGTGAGAAAATAAAAAATCCATGGAAATGAAGGTCAAAGCTGGAGCAGGGTAAATACAGGATTGCCCTTGGTTTTAGAGCTTCTTGGGAAGCTATAGGAAGTTGTTTCAATCTTTGGTTCTCAGTTTCCACTTAAATCTCAATTTGTAAGCAATTTCTCATAATTTGCATTACATAGTATAAGTGCTTAAAGTCTGTTAATTTTAGTATAATTCTGTCTTAAAATGGTTAATATAAGTTAATTACTAGGTTTCTTAGCTTAAAAATCTGTTTTGGTACTAAAAGTTTCATAACAGTCTCATTAAAGGGTGTTTGGATTTGTTAGTTTAACTGTGTTATAGGTTGTTTGTGTTATTGCTTGTGCTTGTCTCATATCACATTAGTTCCTAATAACTCAAAGACACCATAAAAACCAGTCCTTATTTAGTAAAAAGTCAAATTATCCTTTGATCATCGTTTGTTCATTAACTGTTGGATTTTCAAGTTCTGTGATCATGATTTCATGTTCATAAGTTGTTATCATTGATCAAATCAGTCTTAGTTCACCTTAATACATCACAATCAGTGATTAGAATCAATTTAAAGTTCATAATAGTCAACTTGATAGAGTAATTAGAAAAGTCAAAATTTTCAGTTTGGTCATTTTTGAATAAACAAGATTATTTTCTATAGGACTTAATATTAGTTTTTAAGATTTGAGCTTTTGGGTTATTAAAATCTAGTTGCTCATCTTCATCACTGTATTTTTTATATTTTCTAGATAGCTTGTTTAATAGCTTATTTTTCAGCTTCTTTTGAGTCCTTGTCTGAAAACATGCCCTGTGCACAGATTTAAGAGCTTTTTCACTAGCTTGTCAAAAACTCTCTGGTACTCCTTAGCTTGTGAATTTTGGCTTTTTGGAAAGCCCACCAGCTCATCTTGACACCTCAGTTCTTGTTTTAAGCTTTTAAGCTTATTTGATAAGCTTAATTTGCTTGGCTAAATGGCTGCAGGCCTGTTTGGATAGTAGGATTAGCATAAGTGCTTATTTGATTATTATAGCTTATCAGTGTGTTAATTTGTTCTTTTTAGCTTCATATAAGTAGCACTAGCTTATTTGCATCTTATTTCAGCTTTTGTTCCAGCTTATAAGCTTGTTTGAGCTTAAAAACATCAAATAAGCTCATAAACTTGCACTGTTAGCTCATAAGCTCATTAAGCAGCTTATTTTTAAGTTGTAAAATTTTTTTGTTTTCATTAAAGTTGCTTATTTTAAGTAGTTAAATAGGTTTGTAAAAGAAAAATCACAAAAACATCATTTTAAATATAGTGATAGCGTTTATTTAATAGAAATTAGCTTTTTAATTTTTCTTTTCAGCTTATTATTAAGCAAATTCTGTTTTTATAATTTTCTTAGTTTTCTGTCACCTTAAGATATTTTTAGAAAAAGTTTCATAATTTTCTCTGTTTGTTTAGTATTTATTAGAATTTTTAAATAGTTAAAATTATTAAATAATTAGTAAAAAAATAAATAAAAAGCATAAAAAATATATTTTCAGTTTTAAAATTAGTTTTATAATATTTTAGATTTTCCTAAGTCATAATTTCATTTTTCTAGCTTTATTTCCTATTTTATTATATTTTAGGGTATTATTAAATAGTTTAAAATAGTTTTTAATTAATAATAATTAAATAAATAGTTATAAAAATAATTTTCTTTTTCCAATAATTTTCTTTTATTTTTAGGATTCCAAAAATATCATTTTCATATTTGTAGGCCTTTTATTTCCTAGATTTCACGTTTTGTTTTATACGTTACGTAGTTTATTAAACGTACGTATTTACGTTTGTCTTATCTGATTGTTTTGCTTTACAATTCTGTATTCATATATCATTCCAATCAATCAGTAGTGTAATTATTCACCATAATCCTTACTGATCACTATCCTTAGTGATCATTCTATCATCTGAAAGTTTTTAAACACCATTCAGTCTCCGTGGGACTTAACGACCTGTGGAAACACTATACTCCTCTAGATCTTCATTGCATTGTTTCTGAGCTGTTTGAAGTTTATTACGGTTGACCATTCACAAGTGGTTAGCTTGTGTGATAAACTTGACGGTTCGGAACCGATCAATTGACAACAATTTCTCTTTATTAATTTTGATTTGAAAAGAGAATATCAAAAGTTCCATTGTTCCAGTGGTTGAGATGTTTGTTATTGTTAGTAGAAATCTCATGTTCGAACCTTGTTAGTTACATTTTTTTACAATACATTTAATAATCCAAAAATTAGTCAATTTAATCAAATTAAAAAAAAATGCCACATGTATTCAATAATAATTAAAAAAAATGCCACATAAATACAATGATGACATGAAAATATGACATGGCATTATGGGATGCCAAGTGGCATTTTATGTGGCATGCCTCCTCTTATATATAATGTATAGATATATATATATATATATATATATATATATATATATATATATATATATATATATATATATATATATATATATATATATATATATATATAATTTTCTTTTATACACATATACATGATAGTTAATCAAAAACTCTTTAAAATCCATAAAAATCTGAAAAATCAGAAAATTTCAAAAAATAGAATCAAAGACATGTCTTCTGGTATCGATAACATCTACGGTCCTAGAAATGTCATTCAATAATGGCACGGGTCTTTAGATGAAGTTCGAACAAAAGTTCTACTTTTCTTTTAAAACATGTCTATCTACACTCACATACCTAAGATGTCTTCGATTCATACATGGGCTAACTTCAATAAATGATCACTCATTCATATTCATGTCATTGATTGAGGGGGAGAATTAATCATTCTGCCATTTCTGACTGTCAATTCGTCTGCATGATTGAGGGGGAGAATTAATCACTCTGCCATTTCTGACTGTCAATTCGTCATCTCTGCATGATTACAATTATATTATTTCTTGAGATATGCATGTGCTTCTAAGTATCTAATTGGTGCAACAACCCTTACTCTATTCATGATATTATGCCTTATGCTTTATTTGGATTGGGTATCTCTTGAATGCATGTTTCATGTGCCATTTGTCTTGCTTGGTTATTGTGATCTCAGTACTCTGGATAGCTGTTGCATGTTACTTAGAGTGATTTAATCTGCCAAATTATGTTCTAATATGTGTTATGTGGTATGCGGTTTGTCTAAGTTATCTTTTGCATGCGACTTGCCCATATCATTAATGTATGTGATTTGTTAAAGCTTTGCATGCGACTTGTCAAGGTCATGTTTAGGATGCGACTAGTCTATATCATTAGGGTATGCAATTTGTATTGTCTCTACTCTACGTGCGATTTGTCAAGTACAGGGACTTAGAGTGTCAATTATGATAAGTTGTTCCTTAGGTATAAATAATGCGATTTGTCACTATAGGTCAAACCTTTCAACTTCTAAGTCAAAAAATTGCACGATTTTTCTCTCTCTACCATTCTTCGAAGCGATTTGTCATTCTTAAGATCTTGTGGTAGGATTACTAATCATGTGATACATGTTTTCATCAAGAATCTTGTTTGTCACATCTTTCTAACATAACTTTATTTCATAATCTACAGATTCCCTCGTTCATAATCTATTCGAATTTATCTACATCTAGGTTTGTTCTCTCGTTAAAATGATTATTGATGTAGATTTTAGATGGGAATGCGTAGGGGGTTCATAGTTATAAATTGATGATTTAGTTATGTGATTATCTCCCTTTAAGCTTGCGTATTTTGTATTGAGGATTTAGGTGATTTGGTAGGTAGTGGATTTAGGTGATTTTGTGTTTAGTAGCTTTAGGATTTAGTGGCATGAATGTTTTATTTCGGTGTATGTGATTCACATATGTGGAATTTATATGCCTGAAGAATTTTTGGAGTTTATCATGGTTGTGTTCATGGTCACTCGTCTTACATTCTTGAATGCGTTTTGTAGTTTGTTTCTTGAATGCGATTTGTCTCCATAAACTCTTGTATGCAGTTTGTGTGGTGCTGCTTGGATGCGACTTGTCCATTAATACTCTTGTATGCGTTTTGTGTCTTATGTTAAGCAAGTTGTTGATGCGATTTGTCGTATCAAGTACTTATATGCGTTTTGACACATGCGTATTGATGAATGCAATTTGATAAGAGCGATTTGTCCCATACGTTTTGACGTATGCGGTTTATCCATAATGATTTGATAAGTGCGATTTGTCCCATGCGTTTTGACGTATGCGGTTTGTCCATAATAATTTGATAAGTGTGATTTGTCCCATGCGTTTTGACGTATGCGGTTTGTTGAATGTACTTTGACATATGCGACTTGTGCCTTAACCTATGCGCTTTGACAATATGCGATTTGTCCATAATGCGATTTGTATTAACTATATGCGATTTGTCTTATGCGATTTGTCCATATAATGAATGCTTCTATGCGATTTGTCCTATGTGATGTTTAATTTGTATCCTTCAATATACTTCCTTGGTCATTGTGTGTTGATCATATACTTGCTATGTCTGTGTGCGTTTAACCATCGTTCACTGTCTATTCTCCGTAATGTCTATGAGTGTCCTCTACTTATTATGTCTCTGCCACATATATATCTTGTTCTTCAAAATGTGAATGCTTCTTCATTAGCTTATGTCACTAATTTAGTGTCTAAGCCATGTTGTTGCAATAAGGCTGATTTGCTGTCCTTGTCTAACCTAACAAATTCCCGTATATTGTTGTTGTATGTGTGCTCTACAGTATTACAATGGCAGGCACTACATCTTCTGAGAATCTTGCTACCGCCGCACCACCCACTGTACCTACCGATGAGGAAATTCCTCCGCATAATGAATGGTTGGACATAGCAAAAAGCAACTGCTTCGTGGATGTGGATAGAAACCAACCCAACCCAATCCAGTATACCAAAATGTTGTTGATATTTTGAAGAACACCAACTTTTTTGATGCTTTAACCATGCGGTGCACGATTCCTTCCATTTACCTGCAACAATTCTGGAACACTGTAACATGGGAAAAGATCACAGATACATACTCTTGTAAACTTGAAGACAAGTGGTATGACATTACCTCAGATACTCTTAGGGAGGCTCTTCAAATCACTCCAAGAGACCCTGCAAATCCATTCGTTTCTCCACCTACTGCTGATGAGCTAATGGACTTTGTCAAAGAATTGGGATATCCAGTGAAATTAACAAAGGTCTCAGCAGTCATCAACAATGAAGTATATCAACCATGGAGAGCCATTGTCACCATTCTCAACCTGTGCTTGACTGGTAAAACTTCAATGTTTGACAGAGTGAGGGCTCCAATTCTACAAATTATGTGGGGGTAGTTAAAAGGGTGAATATCGATTTTGCGGAACGCATTTGGGAAGAATTCTCCTTTGCTATGGACACATTCATCACTGACAGACAAAATTTTCTGAATCAAGTCAAAGGAAAGAAATTCAAAGACAAGAGGGTGATTCCCAGCGTAAGGTTCTCCAAGATCATTATCCAGCACTTGCAGCAGAAACGTCAGTTTACTCTAAGAAGTGAGTCAGTCCTCCATGAAGCCGGTGATGAATTTGTGCTTGGAAACTTAAAATTTGTTGCCAAAGGAGGGAAAAAAAAGTCTTTGGAATGCCAATACCTGAAGCACTTATCACTGAAAGAATTAAGAAGGCTGATTACTTCAAGAAATACATGAAAAAGGCCTCTAGCATAACTGTTGATGACACACCCAATCCCACTCCCACAAAACCCAAATCTACAAAATTTGTGTCACAAACCAAGTCATCCTCTAAGTCTACTTATGCAAACCTCCCTAAGAAGAGGAAAGATAGATTAGAGACTGCTGATTCACCATCCCAAAAGGAAAAGAAGAGATGCTGGAAAGGGGAAAGGAAAAGGGTCCGAGGTACCCGTAAAAGAGATGATCTTAATGGATGAAGACGATGCTGCGCTCCAACAAGGCATTCAAGAGAGCCTGCAAAGTCTTGATATGTCTCAAAGACAGCCATTGAAGGGGGTTATGATACAGGAACCTGATTTAGTACCACGCCAAACCACTCCCGTCTCTCAAGGCAAAGGTAAAGGGAAAGCTGGAGAAGAAGTGGAGCAAGCGGCTCAGATGTAACCATTTCCACTCCAACTCCAAAAACTACACCGCAATTTGAGCTCAAGAAAAGAAGTGTTGAATCATCCTCGGCTCAAGAGCAAATTGGAGTGGAAAAGGATGTGTCTGATACACAGGAGGACACTCTTGCCTCTAGTGACACCCAGTCAGTGAGCCATGAATCTGAACCTTCTACGGGAACTGTACCAGTACTAGAAACATAAAATGTGCAAATGGATACTGACAGTCAAGACACAGAGGTAGGGGAAATGAACTGCTGGAAGAATCACATGAGATTCTAAAGACATGATCTGAGGAACACGTGCGTCTGGATGAAGCAAATGTGTCAATGGGATCCCTATCATCCATGAAGAACCTTGAGGCTGACATAACTTATGGTGACCAATTCCTTAAGGACAAACCCTCAGATGTCGAGTCGGACAAGCAAAACGATGAAAAAGAAGAGGTTAAATCTATGTTCTCTGTCACCATTCAGTAGGATACATCAACCATTCCTCCTATGTCGGCACCAATAGTCACTACATCAACAATACCTCCATCAACCGCACTTCCACCACCTGTTTCATCTCAATCAACCGCACTTCCACCACCCGTGTACGCTACCATCCCTCCATCTGTTGTTGTTATTAGTGAATCAGTCATACCACCAGCAACTACACCTCCCAGCAAGACAACATAGCAACTTCTTGATGAAGCTTTAAAGCAAATTGAAGCTCTCGAGAAGCACCACCTGCCCGAATCTGTCAATCATCTTGATCGTCGTCTATCCAAGCTGGAGAGTTTTAACTTTGATACCGAAGTTATAAATTCCATTGAAGCAGAAGTTAAGGATGCGGTGGAATGGGCAATGAAGGCACCACTACATCAGAGGTTTAAGGATTTACCCACTTCGGATATGAGATCAGTCCTCTCCAATAGAATGTTTGACACAGATGAGCATAAGGACGAAGTTCACAAGAAATTGTATGAAGCTCTCCAGGAATCTATCAAGCATGATAATCATTTGCAGTTCTTGGAAGACATTCTTGAAAGGGAGGGAAAGAAGAAGAGAGGAGTTGTTATGCTGGAATCTATGTCTGGGATTCCAAAATCACCACCACCTCCTCCTCCTCTAACTGGTAGAGCTGGGTCATCTGGGATTGGTGGATTTTTTGGAACTACTGAAACTCAAAAGGCAAATCCGCCAACACCACCACCAAAAGCTTCAAACCAATCCGGTTCATCTGGCGGCAGCTTGGACTACTACTGACTCCCGATTCACACATACGTTCACCAATATCCCAGAAGAGCAGGCGATGAATGAAGAGTCATTTTCTGTTCAAGATTCTAAATCAGATGATGATGATGCCTCTATAAAACACATTCCTAAGCCCTCAGATGATGAAGATTGGTGGAATGCATACATGGGAGGAAAACGGATCAAATCATCCAGGCCTGCACCTTCTAAAGACATGACTCAAAACTGGTGGCCTGAAGAACAACCTGAACCTACTGAACCAACATGGGGCATTCCTGAGTCTGATTTGACCGTTCCCGACAATAACTGGGCAATGCAGCCAACCATGAAGATCCTTCAGAAGAATCACTCTTGCACATCACTGGTGAGATGGGAAGCTTCATTAAGTGGTATTGTGAAAAGAAGGGAATCTCATCAATCACACCAAAGGATCTTGAAGGCCCAGCTTATGAAATTGTTAAAGTCTTTCATTCTGACGCCGCTTATATGCAATTCCAAATGGAAGAGTGTCACAAGTTGCTGACAGATCAAGTAGAGGATAATATAAGCAGATTCAACGTCAACAATTCTCTTCCTCTTGGTGGTGAACCCGGACAGAAGACCATTCAATCAGATTTCTTCTTCAATAAAGATCTGGACTATCCACGAGCTAATACTCAAGGAAGAAGACCTGCCTTATCTATCTCTAAGATGAAGGCGGCAACTTACTTAGATCCAGGTCTTGAGCAGATGGTACCTGACCAATTCTGGACTGATAAAGAATACGAGTATGATATTGCTGCTTCATACGGAATCTCACATTGGTGGTTTAAGAAGAAGAAACTCTACATTGAAAGACATAGTGCAGAAAAGAAGCGTAGAGTTGTTCGATCCAAGCTGCGAATTCTGAATGTGGTCAGCGTGGAGATCTTCCCAATTTATGGTTATTATTATCTGAAGAAGATTGTCCTCAGAAGAGCTTACTTGAAAGACTATGTTATAGAAGAAAACGATTTCAAGCACTTGTTCCCCAGTGACTTTGAAGATATGTAACTATTGAACTTTCAAGGCCATCTTGACCATCTGCCCGTTCGTGAAAAGAAGTCTCTCACTACTGCAGTCAATCTATGGATAAGGGGGCTAGTGATACGACAAAGAGTGGGTGACTTTCAACTAGGAATGGAAAGCAACCAGACTCAAGTCAATCTCACAAAACCTCAATGGGAAACCACAGGGCATGAATTCAAATACGACTATTCAGTGATTGACTCTCCAAGAGCAGTTATCTTCACAGAAAAATATGGTTCAAGAATGCTACTAAGATTGTGTGAGCTTTACAAGTTCAGTGATGGTACGCTAAGGGTGATTGAAGAAGAACTGGATTCAAGGGTCAAGGAATTCAAACTAAAGATGAGACCGGGGAACAACACGAGGTTTTGGACGAAACAAGACTGTGAAGAGGTGTGAAGATTTCATTGCTGCTATCAGACGAAGACTTAAGATAAGAAAGATTTTTCGCTGCCTTTAAAGTTTTGTGGGAGGGAGAGTACGTGAAGGACACTACAAGCTACTCCAAAGAACATAATGATGATATCTTCTTTTAGTAGCTATTTTGTTTAAACTCTAATGTGTAATGTGGTGGCTGTACTATGAACAACTATAACTATAATGTATATAGTAGTGATAGGTTATGGCTTGTAGCTTCCCTCTTGGTCTGAAGAGGGAACATAGTAAGTGTTTCGTTTCAGATCAAATAAAACTGGACACATTTTTCTCCAACAAGGTTTTTACATTTTTAAATCACTTGAGATCCAAAATCTCAAAGGATTTGAAATTTTTGATCGGGGGAGAAAATGTGATATAAAATATGCAATATGATAAAATGTGATCTTCAAGTCTCAATAAATTGGCATCTCTCCCCATATGTGCTAAATCTTTTCGCATATCGAAGCACATATTGAGGGGGAGCATTTCAAAAAGTTAACAAAACTATCAAGGTACTAAAATATAATATTCTTTTCATAAAGTACCTATATTGTAACTTTAAATGGTTTCATTGGTTACTATGATCGTGAATTTTGCTTCATATCCCCCTATAAGCACTAAACTGTATTAAAAAAATTTCACATCAAGGGGGAGAAATCCTTAGAAAACCACATCCTTTCCCAAAATATCTTCAACAAAGTATTTAAAATACTAATTTTGATCGGGAAAGTGATGTTGATAATTTTAGAAAATGATATTCAAAGATTGAATCTTTCATTCTTAATCCAAGATGTCTAAGTCCTCTTGCCTCCATGTGCTAAAACAATTTCAAGTATTTAATGCACATGTTGAGGGGGAGCTTTTCTAAAATATCAAAAACAATTCAGGTACAAATTGTTTTGATCTTGTATCACAAGTACTTGGATTGATTTTTCAAATGGTTTTCAATTTGTTTCTATGGCAGAAGAACAATATCAAAAGACCGACCAAATTTACTTTATTCATGGGGTTATAATGATGGTTAGGTTAGGTACTCGTTCCCACGATCCCACCAGAGCCGGAGGGATCTACCCAGGGACAATCCACTAGATAGTGTAGAGTCCCTAGGTATAATGAAAAAAGGAGAAAAATGAGAATATGGGAAGAGTGCGGACTGAGACAGAGCTAGTACTGGAATAAACCCAACAAGCTTCTAGCTATGAAGTCTCGGTAAGCACTGAAGGGGTTGAAGAATGAAAAATAATTGAATGTGAAAAGAAATAGCCCTCCATTTATTCAAACTTAGGGCAGAAACCGGGTTCAATTCATATGCTACTGGTGGTTACTAAGGTAACACCGGTATTGAAGACAAGACGTCATGGCACTGCACTACAACTTCCCAAGCTACTCAAGTTCCTCTTAAAAGGGCTTGTTTCATTCTCACGGGGAACCTAAATAATCTATCGACTTTCTCTTAGAGATTGTTGATATTGAAGAAGGAGACCCTCTCCCTAGTCTCCGGCATAGGAATCAAATGTGCACTATTGAGTCTAGAGCCAAGAGATCATCAATAAATCTCATTAGGACACAATCAATGAAGACTCACTGTTTCACACAATGTGGAAAGTGAGAATATATCTTAAGAGTCTTACGCATTATCCTTGTGGTATTGCCAGAACTTCTGAGTGATATGCAATCATATTCACAATGAAGATGGAAAGCCTTCTAGAGCCAACATCAAACAAGCTCTTGGTGGGTGGCATGTGAGATCTATTCAATAGATCAACCATGTGACAACTGGACAGAAACGA
Source organism: Chrysanthemum makinoi (assembly GCA_910596185.1). Taxonomy (NCBI): domain Eukaryota; kingdom Viridiplantae; phylum Streptophyta; class Magnoliopsida; order Asterales; family Asteraceae; genus Chrysanthemum; species Chrysanthemum makinoi. The sequence goes on along the minus strand of OU343220.1, from coordinate 315,489,613 downwards.
TGGGGCGATTCACTCGTGAATCAACCCTGGTCCAGGAAATGGATTGACGGATACCTTTGAAAAACCAGTCGTTGTGCTTAAAAATCCTTTTCTATAGCACATCGAATGTGTATTACATTTTCAAAATCAAAAGGGTATTTATGATTGAAAATTGATTTATCTTATAAAACCTTCGTTGTATTGCAAAAATTCTTTCTATTAAGTAATACATGATTGTTTTCAAATCGTTTTTAATCAATCAGTAAATCTCAATTTGCTGGTTCACTCATTCCGTGTTGTTTTCTTTGAGACGTTCCGGTTTGAGAACGGCTAGAGCAGCTGCGAAACCCTGTCAAGGAGATTCTTCGGAATTTTACCTGATCACAGGCAGTACTTGTATTGATCAACGGGGAACCGTGGACCGTGTACCTCAATTCAACGAAAGTGATCAAAGATACTTTCGTTCGTTTTTATTGCTAACTGTTGTCTGCAGGAACACCCGACGGTTGTAGCTGATCAGAATTGAGGCATCAATCCATAGCCACATGCTCACACATCATGGTCATCTCAAAGAAATCATGATAAGTGCATATCTCCATCAAGTGACTCTGATATTTTCACTCCATGCTTCTGCTATGCTGCTGCAAATGTCATGAATCAACAAAAGCTTCCGCAACTCTGATGAGAAGATTTCATGATCCAGAATGTGAGCATGTCGGTCCAAAAGTCACAACTTCACATGTTGGCAATCCTACATCGGATGATCTAGAGATTATGTGTTGCTGATGATCTCAAAGAAAGCTCCTGATCACATATCTAAGAATCACTCAAAGCCAAGGAATCACTACTATTACACGAGCTCGAGCATCAAAGATTATAGATTAATTGCTAGGAATTTTTCAATGTAATTATTGGGGTGACCTCCCTTAGGGGGAGATTGTTAGGATTTAGAAAATCCATGCAGAAGTGTCGGTCACCCGAACATATGTTTAGCATATTATAGCTCGTAGACGTAACAGTATATTAGTTAGATAATTAGTAGTATAAGTAACACCGTGGAAGAAGGACGGGTCTTTACCCACTGTATGCCTGATCCACAGCCAGAAGGAGGGCGTATTCATTTGTATAAATAGCCCTCTCCCCACAAGGGAAAGGGTTGGATGTTCATTTGGTAATCTAACCTTTCTTTTGTTTTATCTCTCTAGAACATCTCACTTTCTCTCTCTAGAACTCTAAATCATTCGCCCCATTCTTGTGCTTAATTGTGTGTTTATGAAAACCAATATCTAACATAAAGCCTTCATAAATGGATCGGCTAGGTTGTGATCTAATATCTTCACGTCACCCATTTCAATGGTTTCTCGAAGATAATGAACTTTCGCGCGGTAAAGTCTAGCACCCTTGGTGATTCCACTTTTATTAGCTATAGTAATGGCTCCGTATTATCACAATACATATTTATGGGTTCTTTAATTGTGGGAACAATGCCAAGCCCATAAATGAATTTTCGCATCCATACAGCCTCTTTAGATGCATCATAAGCAGCTATATACTCAGCTTTTGTAGATGAAGTTGCAGAAATACTCTACTTTGTGCTTTTCCAGTCAACGACACCTCCATTTAAAATGAATGCATATCCAGTCTGAGATTTTAGGTCATCAACATCTGTGTAGCAAGAAACCCTAAGCTCTCATTTCGTATCACCTCCATAAACCAGAAACATGTCCTTAGTATTGCGTAAATACTTAAGAATATTCTTAACAGCAGTCCAGTGAAGTTCACCTTGATTCTGTTGAAATCGGCTTGTCATGTTCTGAGCGAACGCAACATCAGGACGAGTACATCTCACAACTTACATGATAGATCCTATAGCCAAAGCATAGGGAACTCTTTGCATGTGCTATTTATCAGCAAGTGTCTCAACACCTTATTACTTACTAAACTTAGGCTCATCTTGTATTAGGATAGTTCCTCGTTTGGAATTCTCCACGAAAAATCTTTTCAAGATTTTCTCAATGTAAGCACTTTGACATAAACCAATTAATAGTTTTGATCTATCTCTGTAGATCTTGATTCCAAGAATATATGCAACTTCTCCTAGATCTTTCATGGCAAAACATTTTCCAAGATAGGATTTTACATCTTGTAACATTGGAATGTTGTTTCCCATGAGCAATATGTCATCAACATATAGAATTAGGAAAGTTGCATAACTCCCACTAGCTTTCTGATATACACATGACTCATCTTGATTTTGAGTGAAACCGAATTTCTTAATCACATCATCAAAATGTTTATTCCATTGCCTAGATACTTGCTTAAGTCCATAAATGGAACGCTTGAGCTTGGATACTCGGTTAGGATATTTAGGATTAACAAAACCCTCAAGTTGCACATATAGAATTTTTCGGAAAGATGTCCATTGAGGAAGGTGGTTTTGACATCCATTTGCCAAATATCATAGTCATAGAACGTAGTTATGGCTATGAGAATCCTTATAGCTCTAATGTTTGCAACAAGAGAAAAGGTCTCTTCATAATTAACCTCGTAGGTTTGAGTGAAGCCCTTTGCTACGAGACGAGCTTTAAGGTGTGTACTGCACCATCCATGTCAGTCTTCTTTTTGTGGCCACTTGCTGCCAACTGTTTTACAATTAGGAGGAAGCTCAACTAGTTCCCAGACTTCATTGTCTTTCATGGATTGCATTTCCATATTCATCGCATCAAGCCATTTCTTTGATTCAGGATCCAGCAATGCAGCTTTATAGTTATTGGGTTCACCAAGATCCCCTAACTCATGTTCCTCAACATCGAAGTATAAGCACATTCGATCTGGAGCACAACGTGTCCTAGTGGACTTACTAATGGGAATGATATCACTTTGAGGTTCATCAATTTCTTGATCATCCTCATCATGACCTAGGCTAGTTTCTGCAGAAGGATTTGTATCTTCATCTTGAATAATTTCAAGATCTTCTAGACTCCCACTTACTTCTTGATCCAAGAGATTATTCTCAAAGAACTCAGCATTTCGAGCAACAATAACTTTGTTCTCTGATGGAAGGTAGAAAGAATATCCCATTGTTTCCTTTGTGTATCCTACGAAGATACACTTAATAGATCTAAGTTTAAGTTTGTTAGGTTTGGTAAGTGTATCAAGCTTAACAAGTGTCTCACAACCCCAGACTTTTAAGTAAGACAACTTAGGGGCTTGCCCATGTCATACTTCATATGGTCTCTTATCAACCTTCTTAGTTGGAACCATATTGAGAATGCATGCAGCAGACTCAATGGCATAATCCCAAAAGGACTTTGGAATAGTAGATTGACTCATCATGGAGTGAACCATGTCTAGCAGTGTTTAATTTCTCCTCTCAGACACACCATTAAGTTGTGGAGTTTAAGGAGGAGTGCGATGGACAATAATCCCATGATCCTTAAGATGATCCAAAAACTCTTGACTTATATATTTACCTCAATGATCAGAATGTAGTGACTTAATGGTCTTCTCAAGTTGGTTTTCTACTTCCTTTTGAAACACTTTAAATGTTTCAAACACTTCATGTTTATGTTTCAACAAGTAAACATAACCATACAGACTATAGTCGTCAGTAAAAGTGACGAAGTAACTTGCTCCTTGTCTTGACACAGTTCTAAATGGACCACATACATCAGTTGTATTAGTCCAAGTAGATCTTTAGCCCTTTCCATTTATGTGAATAGGGTTTCCTTGCCATCTTACCAGACATGCATGAAACACATTTTTCAAATGACTTAATGTCAGTTGAGTTTAGAAGTCCATCATGTTGCAACTTCTCCATGCGTTTCTTGCTAATGTGTCCAAGACGACAGTGCCACAAGAGAGTAAAGTCCAAGGCAGACTTGGATCTTTTATTGCTAAGAGCAAACATAGAACTATCATCTATTTTAGAACAAGACATATCAACTTCATAAATACCATCCCGTGGGATAGCACTAAAATAAACAATATTGTTTCTAGAAACTAAAATTGCATTATTCGATTTAAAACGATTAACAAAACTATCATCAAACAAACATGAAACTAAAATAATTCCTCTAGTAATAGAGGGAACATAATGACAATTGTTAAAAACAACCACTAATCCACTACATAAATCAAAAACGCCAATAGCTTCAACTCCTGCCCGTTGATCATTGCCCACGTACAGACTTAAAGCTCCTGGCTTCAGCTTCCTACTTCCTCTAGTATTACAGATGTAAGTACCACAACCCGTGTCATAAACCCAAGATGTATTAAGAAAATAGTAGAGTTTTATGGTGAAAATACCTGAAGAGCTAGTTCCTAGAGATAACTTCTTTTTCATCAACTCGTCGAGATACACATGAAAGTTCCTTCTCCAATGACCTATTTTACCACATTGGTAACAGGTCGCGTCCTTAGCAAGATTATCCTTCTTTGGTGGTGGAGGAATCTTAGGCTTGGGAGCATAAGGTGGTTTATGCTCAGGAGCATAAGCCAACTTGTACTTACCCTTCCCTTGATTCCCCTTAGCAGCCTTAAACGATTTTTTCCCATGGTTTTTATGGACCTTTCCCGCATGTATATTATGAAATGCAGGTGCAACATCTTTCTTGGGTAGCTTCTGCTCATGTTGTTTAAGCATAGTATGTAGTTCATTCACAATCTTCCCCATGCTGTGCATATTATAGTTCTTCACAAACGTGTCATACTCTTTAGAAAGACCAATTAAGATTAGACTAACTCCATAGTTCAGAGTAACGGGATGACCGAGACACTCCAAGTTGTCAATGTAGCTCTTCATCTTAAGAACATATGAACTTACAGATTGACCTTCTTCTTGCTTGCATGCGTGAAATTCTCTCGCGGTTTGAAGAAGTTCATGTTATGCCTGTTGAGAAAACATAGACTTTAGCTCCTTTAGCATGTCATATGCACCAAGGTGAGTTAGATTTCGTTGGTTCTCTAACTCCATGGTTATAAGCATAAAAGCATCAATGTCCTTTGACCCCTTGACCCAAGCAACGTGAGCTACAAGAGCCTCGAGAGGGACCTGGTGACCAGGAGCTGCAATAGGGATGCGACGCTCCAAATAGTTTTCCTTATATTCAGCTGACAGGATAATGTGAAGCTGGCGATACCATTCAATGAAGTTAGGTCAAGTGAGTTTTTTTCCTCAAAGAAACTCTTGAGTACCGAATTGTTTCCGACTGAGGTAGTCATCTACAATTTAGAAAAGTTCAAACACTTAGCATTTTCGATAATTAACTTGTTAACAGAATTAACTACCCAATTAATTACTAATAAGACTAAGATCCATCTTGACCTCCCACTTATTACCAAAGGTCTGACCAATGTGTAAACAAGTAGGGCAAGAGGTAAACAATGAGCGTTAATTGCATAAAATGCAACTCTTAGACTTATGAGACTGATCAAGGCATTAGTAAACAAGTAATAATGCCAAGAGCATGTTTAGTCTCATCTTATGCCTCGGGTCCAAGGTCTGACCAAGCATACTCAAAATAAGTCGACCAAGTAAGAACATGCAAATATCACCAAAAGTCTGACTAATGAGCAAAATTCACCATGGGTTGGAATGGCCCTAAGGTTTGACCAAAGAGGTCAAGCTAAATGCACGTGTTCTTAGTTGGTTGGTATAGACTTAAAATTTTCACATAGGGTATACACATAAATATGGTAAAATTGTGAACAAAGAAGCATGCAAAACAACTTCGTAACAGTTAGTTTAAAAAAATTTAGTAATGACACTGTAGTGATCATCATGGTTCACTGTAGCTCCAATCGAACTTGTAAGGAGGCGGAGGACCAGATCAGCGCGAGGCAATAACCGGAAATCCTTTAGGTGTGACTGTGCGCACCGCCTTAAACCCCCCCTTATAGTTTGTTCTAGTGGGTGAGCCGTACATCCCAAGTGTCCATAGCGTACAGTTTTTAATTTCATGAAAAACTTGTTTCAATAATTAGGTCACTTAACTTTACAAAAAACAATTTTCCACAAATCAAATAACAGGTCACAGTTAGCATGGTATTTAGGCATATAAATTAAGACCATTATTAATGTCATGATTTCGATATGTATTATTCCATATTGCATGAAATTAAGTGTGTAAAACATGTAACAATTATGAACATAAGGAATCACAAACATATAAACAAAGACATTAATACACACATATTGATCCGAGTTCTCTCGCGAGTCTTCCCCAAAAGGAGAACCATAAGATCGTCACTAGGTGCAATACCTAGATCGCCCCATACATCACAAAAAAAATTGAGCGGGTCTTATAGCCGGAACATACACATAAAACTAATCTTGGCAAACTAATTAACCTTTAATTATGCAATTTTATGTATCTAATTAACCATTAATTCAATTTTTTGTTTAATTATTGACAAGTATTGCATTATAGTTGTCAAAACAAAAAATAAAACAAATAACTAAGCTAGATTTCATGCAGCCTTTTCGCGTGTTTATTAAAACGTGTAACCCATAATCACAAAAATGAGTTGGCTCGTGATGCCACTGTCGGGATTAATGAATATAAGTTAACCATTAACTACGAGTACGCAGCGGATAATGTATTTAGTTAATGCGATTAAAATTAACACATATAATAAAAAAAAACAAAGTAAAAGGGAAACAAGAAACCTAACCCTTGTAGTCACCCGCAAGTTAATAACAATAAACTAAGTAATCAACGAGATCACCTCTACGAGTGCTCACACGAACACGTTAAACCGAATACGGTCGATAAGTTAGTTGTATCACGTTTACCCAAACAACCCGTATCTAAGCTCGAAACCCTCGATCTAAACAAACCAAGCTTCTGCCCTTTGTTGTCCGAGAACCAAAACAGCCCGAGAACTAATTCCTTTTGTTGTCCGATATCAGGTATAAAGGACCTGATTGGTTTCACCTTTTCTGCCCGCGAACGTAGCAAACAAACACCACCTATTGTCTTCTATTCGACCAGAAAAACACCAAGAATAACCTACATCAACACTTGGATCGAATGATGCAAGATCTAGGTTCAAAAGACAATCAAAAAGATAAAAACCTAGCTCAGGTTTTGAGGTTCCAATCGGATGAGAAAGGTGGTGAGTGGATCGGTGTTTTTTGCTGTGAATATAGGTGTGTAAATCGTGTGTTTATGAGCTAGGGTAAGGGAGTATATATAGCCACAAAACCCTAGCATACATGGGCTTAAACTTGGACACCAAGCTAGCTCAAATTCCATGTTCATTCACAACTACCCTAGGCCGAAACCCACCCCCAAACACCCCTCCATGGACCGGCCATTGGGCTTGGTGTAAGTGTAATTCGGACCTAGTTCATCTCGGGTCAAATTCGGGTCATATCAGGTCAATACTTGAGCTTTAAACGTGAACGTATTCTAGTGTTCATCGTGTAACCCCCAATAAGCTTACACACCCTAAGCTGTATTAGCTAATCTAACTCCCACATTCCAATAGTCTTTTATGGGCACTCCATTATAAATGCGTTCTCCTTCGCTATGTCACCTTAAATGGATGCGTCTTCTAAGCCAATCAGGAAGGAGTTGGTTGACCGAAGGACTAAGTCATGTGAGTGTGTTTTTGTGTGACATTGTTTATATAAAATAATTTTTGTATGATATGTTTTCAGTGGTGACTGTGGTCTCCTTATTACACTAAGTTGGTCATGATAAAGGCGTAGTGTGTTGACGCTGATGTGGTAGTGATGACTGCGGTCATGTGTGATCCCATTACGCTCAGTCTAAGTTAACGAAAGAATAAAAGATTGATGATTTTATAATAATATGATGGTATCTGCATAATTATTGTGATTCTTATATTAACTTACCATATAAAACAAACAACAATCGCTTGTTTACAAACATATATAAATGGGTGTGTTTGTTAAAAGTAGCAGTGAGATGTAAGCAGTAGCCACAACTCATCGCTCACAACTTCTTAAAGAAGCATTGGAAAAATGAGCATTCCTAAAAAATAGCAAAGCTCGCCGCTCCTTTGCCAAATGACTATTAAAAATCAAAATGCTCATTACTCACCGCTCACCAATCTAAAAAACTTCACATCGCTCCGTGCCAAACATACCCACTATGTCTACACATCACTATTAGGGGGTGGAAACAAGTCGAGCTACTCGTGAAAAGCTTGGGCTCATTTAACATTATATATAAAGATCGACTAGGTTCGCGAGCTTAAACGAGTCCTAGATATATATATTTTTTATACATATAAGTGTGTAGAAACGAGCCCAAAAAAGAGCTCGAGCTTACCCTATGCTTAACGAGTTAAGTTTCATTTGAGCTTTTATTTTCTTCAACATGTTATAACAACTAGTCGAGCTCGAGTTAAAAATATGAGGCTTGAAACGAGCTCGAGACGAAACTTGAGCTTTCTAATTATAAACAAGCCGATCTCGAGTTTTAATAGGCTCGAGCTCAGCCAGTTCGTTTTCACATACATTCTATAGTTGGACATAACTTATTAAAAGTGAAAATAGTAAAACCCTAAAGCCAAGCCAACATCTCTACTACTTATAACCCATGTATAGCATTCTTTAAATTTAAAATGTATAAAATTTAAGTAATGTTGATTGTCTATAATACCCCTTAAAATTAAATATTTAAATGCCAAGTTTTACTAATTTACTTTCCGTTTCAAAACACGTTTAATTGACACGTTTGTTCTATCAATATTAGTCTCTACTACTTTTAAAATGTCTATTTTTTAAATGGCAGGTTTCTTATTGGCGAATCTCTACGTGTTTATCAATTTAAAAAAAAAATACATGGTTTCTTTATCAATATCAATTTACATGGATGCTCTTATAAAAAGTGAATGATACTTCTTAAAACTTAAAAGCTTAAAATTGAGTAATGTTAGTGGAGTGTTATACATTTGATTAAAAATGGTAACATCATCTACAACTAAATTAATATTTTAAATATTGCTTAATCCTTAAACTTTTATCATTTTTTTGTTTCTAACCCATGATTTTTTTTCTCGTAATGATTACAAATTGAACTAGTAAGTTTTTCATCTAGGGTCAAACTAGAATCACGATTTTACAAGTATAATTATTTGTTGCAATAGACTGACACTTTGCGCGAACATACGTCTAGTCTATACTACTTATAATGTATGATGACACTTCCACCGTATTATTTTTTTAAGACTTTCTCATATAGATTTAAGCTAATACAAATAAAAGAGCATAACTTACAACTATGTAACGCACATATACAACTAAAAAAAATAATATTCAACACATACAATTAATACATTATTTATATCAACCCTTCACTAACATATACAACCATTTTACCATAATGTACAATATAATCAAACTACTTTTAAAAATAATACCCACCCATCTTAAAACTGTTGTTCCATTGTCTCCGTTTATGCATCACTCTTTGTCAAATTTTTCTTACTACAACTTCATTCTAACTTTTGACTAACATTTTCAATGTTGGGTTAAAAGAAAATGTTATAATATTGAATGTTTTTTTTCGTACTTTTCAGTCTCCACGCATATACACAAAAAAACCAATGTGAGTTAACTTATAAAGAATTATTAACTTCAAGATGCCAGCTTTTAGGGGTTTCCGAACACAGAATTACCCAAATGAATATACATTTGCTAAAATTGGACAAAAGAAAAAAAAACAATTGTATACTATAAAAAAGTTGCGTCAAATATTTTAGATGTATTCGAAATCCAACGGATCAAGCATGTAATAAACTAAAAAAGAAATGGATCAACTGGGTCAAACAAGTCAATACTCATCCTCTTAAAAGCTATAAACCCACCCACGTCACTTTATTTTAAAAGAAAATGTATTTCTTGTATTCCAACTGTATTTGTTTTATGTGGCCACTGTGAATTAACTTATGATCTTAATCCATATTTATAGTTGTGACTAGGGCTGATCATCGGGCGAATACCAGACCGGATCGGACCGAGACCGAATCCGGCAAAAAACCTAGACCGAGACCGAATGTGGTCGGTCCGGTCCAACAAGGCTAAATTTTCGGTTTGTGGTATGGACCGGACCGAGACCGAATTTGCCAAAAATGGTAGACCGAGACCGGACCGCCGGTCCTTCGGTCCGGTCGGTTTCGGTTTGGTCCGGTCGGTTTTGTCGGTCGGTCCGGTCCATTCGGTCCGTTTGCTCACCCCTAGTTGTGACAAATAAACCACCTAACTTGAAATCAGTCATTTTTTTTTTCTCAAGATCATAAACGAAAACAAAAAGTTTCAAATAGAATGATCTCGGGCTTGTTTTTCGAATTAATCAAATATCTTTAAAGATGCAACACAACCCATTACTGATCTTTACAAACCAAAAACTCGAGAATAAACGATCTCATTTCAAATCAAAACCTACCTGGTACGAACTCATATTCAAGCATCAACAAAAAGGTCTCGATATAAAGGGGTGTTTGTATTTCATATCTTAGAGAAAGAACAAAAAGAAATACAAGTTTTTTTTGTGGGGTTGCCTACAAGAGATGAAATGAAATGAGTTTAGGGTTGTAATTATTGATTAGGTTTTATTTATCAACTTTTGAAGTGGACCGATTATCTTATTTATTGGATTTGGGCCAAGTATTGTTTTTGTGTGGCATAAATAGTTGGACCGTGTGGTATTATAAGTGTTGTGGGGCCGAGTATCACTAGATAATTCTTGGGATGAGTATTGTTAACTAAATTGTAATTATGGGCCGGGTATGAATGTTTGTTAAAATAAAATTTGCATTATGTCGAGTACTATGAGTTTTAAGTTTGGACTGAGTATTACAAGTTACGCCGGGTATTAACTAAATCATTTGTGGACTATCAATTTTTGTTTGTATCAAACCAAAACGAAAACTAACTCAAAACTCACTTAGTTCATTACTCATATCACGTGGGTGCACTAATATTTTTATATGAAATAGTATATTATTGCTTAACGATATTATAACAAAAAAATATCTATAAAATTATTGTTATGGTAAACATATAATAGCAAAATATTGTTCGCCAAAATTTTCAATCACATGTTACCACCGCTGCAACGCACGGATACCGCGGGTACATGCTAGGATTAAAAAATGCAAGTCTATCTCTATTTTAAATACCGTTAAGTTAAGATTTTCCCCCAAAGCCCAAAATATTTTGAAATTTGAATTAGAAAATCAAAATCCCTCCACAATCTCCCGCTTTCTACATAAAAACAAAAGTAAATTACAAAACCCGTCCCTTTAGTTTGCCTAGACTAAATTTCTTAACTTCAACAAAACCCACATCCCATCCAAGCCATCTCCGGCCACATAGATCCCTCCAATTTCGGGCGACCGTAAACGCGACCTCAGATATGGTATTAACATTCGAGTGTAAAACTGATAGTAATATTTTTGACTTTTTGATCTGTTAAAATTGTGTTGATATTCTGGATAATGGTAGGAAGACTTTTTTTTGAAAGAAATTATAAATTCATTTATTTCACTTTTGCTAGGGACGGTTTTTGGGGTGTTTGTTTAAGCTTATATAGCGGGCTTATGACTTATGTGCTTATCATGCCATGTCATAATTAGCTTATATAAGTTTCAAATAAGTCACAAAAAGTGAGCTTACGAAGCATACGCTGAAAACCAAATAAGTCATAAGCCAGATATATAAGCTTAAACAAACACATTATAGAAAATAGAAATGTCTACCTTTACATCCTAACCCCGCAAGATTAAAATACTTTGAGTTTACGCTTTGGAAATTCACCAAAAGGTTTTGTTTTTTAATCCTATGTAGTACTTAGCTTTTATGATGAATTAGGTTTAACAGTGGTTAAGCAAGTCTTCTTTATAAGTGAACTCATGTAACATGAGGTGTTATAACTTATAAGTTATATCAAATCCAAATTTTTTTGACAAAAAGTCAAATGGTCTTCCATAAATAGGTATAAAAGTGCATTTAATCTACACAAGTAAACTCATGAAACATAGGGTAGCGTGTGGTTTGAAATTGTTGGTGATAGTTTAGTTGTCATTTGGGTGGTTAACTTTATCAGATATCCAAAGTAATTTTTATACTGTCATATTTATTGCAAGTGCTGTTGTTATGTACTAATTTCTCATTATTGAATTGATAGAGGAAGTTGAGCGCTCTTGTGTTATTTCGGAATGTCTTAAAATCTGCCAAACCAGGACGATTGATTGGTCTCGATGTTGGGACCACATATATTGGCGTGGCGGTTTCAGATTTGAAATTCCTACTCGCTTCTCCTTATTGGTATGGCCTAGTTGCAACTGCAACGATTATTACTTTTTCTTGTTTTTAACAATGTACTTTAAGTCTTTAGGATATAAGGGTGAGGGAAACAAAATCTTTGCAGCTATCAGTTATGGAGTACTATATGTTTTCTTAAGTATGCACATAGTAAATACAATTCTGAATAAGGGTGAGCAAACGGACCGGCCGGACCGGACCGACCGAAGGACCGACCGGACCGACACGGACCGACCACATTCAGTCCGGTCCGCGGTCTCGCTTTTGGCAATTGGTCCTCGGTCCGGTCCGGTCCGGACCAAAACCGACGAATTTGGCCTTGTTGGACCGGACCGACCGAAGAACCGACCGGACCGACACGGACCGAGACCGGACCGACCACATTCGGTCCGGTCTCGGTCTTGGCTTTTCGCCGAACTCGGTTTTCGGTCCGGTCCGGTCTTGGCCGGTCCGGTCCGGTTTTCCGACCGTGCACACCCCTAATTCTGAATATGGACCAGATATAATAAAAATCTTCATTCTTTAAACGGTACACTTCTTTCGACGCTAAAGTAGAAACAACGTATATTTGGTAGACATTGATTGCCATTTTTTACTCGGTAGCATCAGTTTATTTGTAACAACCTTTCTGATGGCTTTGTTACAAAACTTGGAAACTTGTATGCCAAAGTCAAATATTAAGCGCCTCCGCGTAGTTGAGAGTGGAAATATATTTTGCCCATTTGAATTGCGCCTTTAGCTGTATAACAAGCCTTAATATAATTATAGTTAAATTTGCTATATTAGGATTCTTCCTTAAAAAATTAAAATTTAAGGACTACTTTTGGAGAAGCATATAGTGCACATGCTATGCTACAGTCGCTAAGATATGCTACCTTTCATTTTATTCATCATTAGTATAGTTGGAGCTTGCTACAATAAAAAAACTTGTTCAAATCTGGGTTAAACATTGTCTTATGGGGTTCTAGAAAGACAAATGGTTCAAAGTATAAATGACTCAGGTTGACCCATTCAGATTCATTGTCCTACATCATATAGACAGTTAACTGTATTTTTCAATAAAAAGTTGCTTCTCTTAGGCGCTTTTTATTTTTGGTTGCTGAAGTTTATGTTTAGGGCTATTTTGAACCAATCTATATCATAAACACAAAAGTAATGTTATTTCAACATATCTACAGTAGTGTATATGTATATGCATTGTTCCAAAATAATATTTTTTAGCTAGTTGTATATCATCCTTCCATAACTCTTCAACAACCATCGTTCAAAACCTTTTGAAATGAAACACGCACTTTGGTAAACAACCATAATGTAGTACATGAACTCACTTAGGGTTGACTGGTATCTCTGAATTTCCTTGATAGATAAACTTCTGCAATCTTGAATACATCGCTCTTACTTTATTGGGTCAAAGTATTCTTATGGGTCTATAGCTATTGGTAATTAGTCCTTTATAACCGATAAAATTATCAAATCAAGCCTTACGCTAATAAAATCCAATGATCACAAACAACGATATTAAACATATTAAATTATCACACATCAATGATTTAACCTTAATAAAGTAGTGATTACCCAAAGCTCTTTATCATGTGTAACACAAACGATAGGAACCATGTCAGTCTTTAGTAATAACATGCCCACATTAGCAAGAGAACATTCTGGTAGGGATGTGCAATTACTCAATGCTGCCAATAATTTGATTATTAATGTATGGCCTAGTCCCCTATGTGCAAGAATACTGCAACCAAACACATTCCCAATTCAGTTTCGTAATCAAAGTTATCAAACTCAAAAACTGATTGAATCCAACTGAAGAACACATAGACTAAAATTGGCAAAGGCTTTTTAATCTACTGACATGTCATAGTTTATTATACTGTATAACGATAAAGATATACAGATAATGGTGTTTATTAGTGGCTTGTTTAGACGTAGAAGTTAGACGTGCATAAATATCTCGTATATTGGGATTATTGGATCTAACTACTTTCTGTATTGTTATAACATCATCCTACTTTTTAAATTGATGTTTTGTACTTGATTGTAATATGCATGAGAAAATAATGTCGGTTTTTGTATTCTGCAGTGTTATAATGAGAAATGATGTCAACTCGCAAGAGATGGCTCTAGAAATTCAACATCTGGTTAGTTTGCCAATTTCTACACTTATTTAGACAAAGTTACTCAACTTCCTCTCATCTAATTGTTATAGATTTTTTTTGAATTATAACCCTGATATGTAACTGTATATTTATTTTCTATTTAAAATGAACAACATTATCCTTAATTTGGAGGCATGTTCTTGTGAACTGAAAGCACATCCTTTTTTTTTTTTGGTTTTGTAGATAACAAAACTTTCTGGTCTGGGGCTTGTTGTTGGGTACCCGTATAACAGAGGAAGGATGAACGCAAATGTAAGTTTTCAGTTCATACTGTAACTTCAATTGCTTTCATTCACTTAAAATTTATAATCTTTTTGTTTTATCATCAATTCTGCTAGGCTACTCAAGTGCAAAGATTGACCTATGATATTTGCAAGACAAATATTCTTGAGTCTGTTGATTTTACCTATTGGGAAGAGGGCTTCACCTCTAAGGTTTGCACTTTTATGTTTATGTAGAATCACTCTTTTGTGCACTTTTGATTTGTATCATCAATAGAAACCAGTTATACATGCCTTACTTGTACCTTTGCTGCTTAAATGAATATAGCTCAAGTAGTAACTTCTCGAACGCTGTAACTAATGCGATATAGTGGTTGATGTGCTTAATATAGTAACAGCTTGTGGAATGTGTTATGCATCCATTCAAACCTGGCCCAGAAAGGGAAAAAAGAAGTAGTGACAAGCTTGCTGCTGCCGGAATGTTGCAGGTATGACATCATTTTTGCCTTGTATGCTCTACTTTGATAAAAAAAAAATCTAAAAGCAAAAGATTTTCTTGGTTAAAAATGATTTCTGCTTTTGTATTCAGATGAGAACTTTAGACTTGATCTTGTTGGACCATTAATGTTACATAAGCAAATTATTAGGGTACTTTAGAGTATATGTATTATGTATATTTGTAAGTTTCGGTATATACCGAAACATTGTGTATGGGCTGGGTCAAAAGAAACAATATAACCGTTATTGTTAGGGTTGTAACGTTTAGTTTAGAAGTGTCGTTTACTTTTAGGGAATCGGTATTCCTCTTGTTCATTGGTACAGCCTATACATGTAGTATAAATAGGTATAAGGTTCTGTAAACAAACATAAGTTGTAAATTCAGTCATATACATGTTCATTCATTAGTATAAATTCTGTGTTTATATTCATACCAATTCATATTCAGTTTTATCATAATACTTTGTGTTTGCTGTTGCAAATCGTCTGTGTGACATTCAAAGTTCTTATCAGTGTTTGTAATTAATATACCGTGTGTATATCTGCTGCAAGTTGTTTGTTCCAAACATCAATTGTTCCAATCAACATCGAAACCATCCTGTTCCATCCATACCGAAACTACGAAGTCCTATAATCTCAGAAACTGACTTGGTCGAAGGCCACATCCTAACAGATCTTTCATTTATTGGCAGGGCTATCTAGATGTTGTGAACAATGCCATGAGATCAGACCTCCAGGTAACTTCACAAATGTTATCAAAAACATTTGGGGTGGCTTATAAGCTTTTGAGTGGTAAATGGTTTATGCAGTGTCATTACAATCTTCTATAGTGTTTTTAAGTTTATAATGATGGAATCATAGATATTTTAAGGTACATGCAAAGTGTTGTCAAACTTGACTACTACATGTATAAATGTATTATTCTAACATAAAACCTACATGTGATGCCTGGTTTTTAATATAAAACCTACTCTTAAATTATATGGGTTTTGCTAAACATAGCCCTAAGGGATGGGTGATTTATTATTAATCTACAAATCATATATGCATGTCCTAACTTGTTAACCATAGCCCTTATGGCAATGGATTCCAATTTATATTAACCGCAAATATGCAATTGTATTAGTTGGTATAAAGAAGTCCAAATGCGACTATATATATGCTACCAAATGGCATATAATTTGACAACAATTGAGAACGCTACTGCACATGGCGTTTAATTTGACTACAACTGAGAATAGCGTTTAATTTGACTACAACTGAGAATGCTACTGCATAGGGTGATGCAATTTTGCCTTTAATTTGGGATTGCATTGGCCAATCTTGTCATAGATTACCATCACACCTATTTAAAACCATAATTCTTACTAATTGGTTCTTGTGGTAGGACTCTTCCGATGAAGATGGAGAACTGGATGAAACTCCTCATGACTGCAGAACAAGTCTCTGATCATTTCAGCACTTACCTAAAACTATTAATGGAAATTTTGTGTATCTTGATATGAACAAGTATGAAAGTAATTATCTGGAAATGTGTTTGAGAAAGATGATTGAAGCTAGATGTTCAGTAACATATAATAGTTAAAAAAGCCTGTGGTAGCAAGGATTTTAGTTAATATTTTGTATCTTATCTTAAGCATCAATAGGAAAATGTGTTATAGACACCGTGGTTCTTGCTAATGATTCTAACCTGCAAGCTGCTATTGGTTTGCCTTTTCATGTCTCTTTTGATAGAAATAGTTACTCATGAGTCATGACAACACATTGGTGTTCTTGTGTGTCCTCTCAACTGACATTGTTTTGCTTACTAATTGTACAGATATTGTTTCCAATATGCTTTAAGTCCTCATGATACCTATGTTCAAGGAGAAAGACTAAACAATAGAAAATAAAGTCGTCAACTCAAGTGAATGCTCCAATTTACTTAAAAGTTTATGGTACTCTTTCGCTTCAGATTTATGCACTAAGTCATGGTTTAAGGGACTATACTGGCTGAAAACATGTCTGAAGTTCTAGTCGATGTCATTCCTGAATAGGCTAATTTGCATCAATAGAACAGGTTCATCTTTGCTTGCCATTTTCTCATTAATTCCTGTCAAACAATCCTTAAAAGTTGACTACATTTTTATAGGCCAGCCATAGATGATGAAGAAATGTAATGATTCATTCCATTACACCACTTCTATTCTCGTAAATCTCTCATCTTTTAAGTAAAAGTGACCCTAACTAATGAAATTTACCATTGCTAACTACTTTTCTGCCCAGTGAACATATTATGCTACATCTATTCTGAACGGTGAACTATACCTACATCTTTAGCTTCTTTATCAATAGAAAAATCAATCACCATGATATTTTTCGTTCTTAACCAAAAAATATTCTCAATTCACATACACCCATTATAATGAACCAAAAACAGAGGTAGTATTACCCTTTGACGTTTTCAGGCCTGAGTACGAGCTTCATGAAGACAAAACTCCAGTTTTAAAACCCTTTTCTTCATGTCAAGATCAGCTCTACGATGTTTCTCCAACTGTCACATGGAAGTTTTCGATCATTTCAATAAAAAATCTAAGCTATAATTTAGTAAAACAATCAACACCGGCAAAATTACATACATACTTGGGACTCCATATCGTTAATAAGCTTCCAATGATATAACCTGAATTTCATCTCGTAACTTAGCTATTTCTTCATCTTTAGCTGATAAAAGTTTCTTCATCTTTTCAAAGGTTTCTAGGTGAAACCTCATCAAGAATCCTTCTCAATTCACAATCATCATTTGTTCTAGCTTCGGCTAAAGCTTGCATGATGTCATGTTCAACACGTGATCGACTTCAATTTCAATTGTTTTTGTGATCCTTTTGATCCTTCCCACGTACACAAAACAATGATTAGAACTTAAAACAACTTATGATATCTCTTTTATTAGTGCAAGCATTTGTACATTGAATTCTATAGCACAAGGGTATATTTAAATGTCCAAGATAAAATCATATTTTTGACGTATAATACTTTTACAAACGAGGCTTTATTTAACCCGTGCGATGCACTGATTGTGTCTAATATTTCATAGCTAAATGGTTGATGCTTTGCAATCCTTTTCATTTTCACAATTGTATCGAGCTCAAGATATATATCACTGTACTTTTTTAGTGTGTCCAACTTTTTTATCTATGGTTTCAACTTGGAACCCATCATTGTCCAACCTTTTTATCTATGGTTTCAACTTCCAACCCATCATTATTAGATTACTAGCAGGGTACCCGCGTGATGCGGCGGCGGGTACCCTGAAATAAAAAATTTCAATGAACCATGTTTTATAATCAGAAACGTTTTATGTGACGATAAATTTGCGGATGCCAAAAGTTTCATGTGGCATATTTCAGTTCTTTAGAAAATTATAGTAAGGTACCGGCGCGTTGCGACGGCGGTATCAAGTAATAAAATTTTCAGCAAAAAATGTTTTCAATTTTATGTTTTCTCTTACAATAACTTTACCAATAGCGAAAACATAATGAGTTTGAGTAACTTTAAAAAAAGTGATGGATAATATCAAACTAATTCATATAAAAACAATTGAAAGTGGCGTGATTTTGCGTTGCGCTAGTCAATAATGTTATGGGTTTATTGTCAAATTAGTTGATACTGGTCCGTAGTCACAAGTAATTAGAAACATATTTTTGAAATATATATGTAATAATCAACACCTCGTAATAAATAAATAAAATATATTTTTGAACATGTTTGTATCATTAATATTGTTTATTACACTTGTCCCATATAGATAAAAGATATAAATAAAAGAGTGCTTATAATGTATAAATCTTGTAAAGTATATATTTAGAAAAATGTTTGAATCTTTAATATTGTTTATAACACTTGTCCCACATAGATAGAAGATATAAATAAATGAATGCTTATAATGTAAAGAAAACTTACATGTTTAAGCAATCATTTAGAGTTATCCATGAAAAGTATAATAATTAATATACTACAGTAATATATTAATCATTGAATTATCACTTGTGAATTTACATCTTGCATCATTCGTCTTAAAAAAATTGTCCCGACTTTTACAAAAAACCGTTCTTTACTTTTGGGGTTAATTTTATTTAAAAAAAAATCAAATTTTATTTAGATTGATTCTCGAAACACTCTTACGATATAATAATAGTTTTGGAACTTTGTAGTTTTGCATGCATTTTAAAATCATATTCATTTATATGTGCATTTTTGCATTAAAACTAAACTAATTTAAAAAGAAATAATAAATGAAGCATTAAAATATTGTGAAAGATAAATTAGTAAAAACTATGTATTGTGTACATTATGCATTAAAAATTGTAATGCTTAAAAAACACATTAATGACATCTTAAAAAAAAATTATGAGAGATGGTGCTAAATGCTTTATAATTAGTATATAGATATCTGTAATATGTATAAAATCAAATAAATTATCACTTGTGAATTTACATCTTTGCATCATTTGCCTTAAAAAAAATTGTTCCGACTTTTACAAAAAACCGTTTTTTACTTTTATGGTTAATTTTATTTAAAAAAAAATAAAAATTTATGAAGATTGATTTTCGAAACACTCGTACGATATAATAGTAGTTTTGGAAGTTTGAAGTTTTGCATGCATTTTAATATCATATTCATTTATATGTGCGTTTTTGCATTAAAACTAAACTAATTTAAAAAGAAATAATAAATGAAGCATTAAAATATTGTGAAAGATAAGTTAGTAAAAACTATTTATTGTGTACATTATGCATTAAAAATTGTAATACTTAAAAAGAATATTAATGACATCTTAAAAAAATTTAGAAGAGATGGTGCTAAATGCTTTATAAGTAGTATAGATGTGTACAAATTATAAAGCCTCGTAAAAATAATTTTTAATGATATCATATTAATTGTTTGTGTATGAATGCAATGAATAAGTGGGTGTTGCTAGATTGTAAATAACACATTACATAATACAAAATGAATGTAAATAATACATTACATAATGCAGAATGAATGACATTAGAATAATCATATATATCAAGATAATAAATTTTGACCCACAAAATATATTTATAACTGTTTTATATAAAAAAGAAATAAAACATGTAGTGTCGAAAACAGAAGTTGCATAAATAAAACGCGAAGTAGTCATGTGACATCCTAACGAATATAATTGGTGACAAATGGTTCTTCAACTCCGTTGTCTAAAACAATTAAATCTTGAACCATATTAGCTCGATCATTTACATGGTTGTTTTCTTCATTTTCATTGTTAAAATGGTTGGGCGACAAGGCTTGATTGTTTAGTGGCTTTCTCATCTGTTCAACATGACCACTTATGTTGTGAAGGAGAAATCTACTTTCTCGATATGCATATCCATGTTAACGAAGAAACTTACATAATAAAGCTATATGAGTTATAATGGGAAGATATGTACTTTGAGCTAGTAATCTCCACTACGGAGTTACACTTAAATGTTTCTTCCTTGCTTTGCTTCATGACGCACACCATCAACAAACCAGCACCTACATTCTCTTTAACTTCTACAACTGAGCCTCTCAAATTCATTTAAGCACCAAGATTCTCTTTAACTTGTATCACTAAAAAATAATAACAACGCAAAAGCAAGTTGCGTCTTGTAGTTGCTGCTGTAGAAACATAAATTTCATCCGAGAATCTATCAAAAACCCAAATTTCATCCGAGAATCTATCAAATTCCCTATTGATAAAGATATTTTTACGGTTAGGGTCACAGAGATTGATGGAGAAATTGATTCGTTCTTTAACGGCTATCTACTCAATCCGTCTGATGATGACAACACTTCCCTCGGTGATATGAATGGTTGGCATGATGATGATGATGTTAATAAGGATGAGAACCTTGAATTTTCCGGCAAGAATGACGATGTTTCCGGCAAGAGTACAGACAAAGAAGATGGAGAGGACGTTAACATTATTGCTTCAGATGGATTTCCATATTCGGATAAGTCAAATGGGCCCAGAATCCCTGCAACTCCACCAGGGACATACTCTGATGACGGGTCTACTTCTGCAGCTCCTGTAGTCAATGACAAAGATTACACGAATGTCAATGCTGACTTTTTTGGCTGCTCACATTTGAAGTCAACATCACAAGGTAACGCTCCTTCTTGTATTCTACTTCGAAATTCCCCTATCCCCAAGCCCATTTCTCACACACAAAACCATATATCACCCTCCAAGTGGACCAAGCCCATCACAAACCCAATAATAATCCCAACCTGTAACAAACAACAAAGCCCAAATATTTCACAACCCTCTAATCGTCAAACCCGTAGTAGAAGATCCACATCTGTTCCACCTCAAAAAACAGATATACCCAAAACAAGAAAGAAACGTTTTAGTTCTCTTAAACTTTTCAACGCCCTTTCTGGAACACACACACAACCACGAAAAAGGAATCAAAATAAGAAAAAAGTCATCACCAAAACGCAACCCGCACCTGCAACATCATTTTCATCATCCAATGATGTTGCAATTTCAGATTCCCTGTCAAAAATTAACCGATGCAACAACCGTTTAATTTCCCAACCAACAACCACATCTACCTCCGACTCACTAGAAGTGAACAAAACAATCAAGGTGGGAAATCAAGTGGGTTTTGCCATGAAGGGTTTGGAGAAAGACGTTTCTCAAATCCTGAACAAAGGTGATTGCATTGTGGCTCCATGAATGTCCTCTCTCTAAATATAAGAGGGATGGGGGAGGATTATAAACGGAGTTGGGCGAAAAGACTTTGCATTGAAAACAAAGTTAAATTTATGGGGATCCAAGAAACAATGTCTCGGGATGATGACCCGATTC
This sequence comes from Chrysanthemum makinoi, assembly GCA_910596185.1. NCBI lineage: Eukaryota > Viridiplantae > Streptophyta > Magnoliopsida > Asterales > Asteraceae > Chrysanthemum > Chrysanthemum makinoi. Next base: position 315,467,592 of record OU343220.1, on the reverse strand, counting down.
TCCTAAGTTCGCTTTGGAAGAACACCCCCTTTGGTTATTCTCTCAGAAATGCCGATGGGAAATCGGGAGGGATCTTAGCTATGTGGGACACGTCTTACTTTTCTGCTACATCCGCTATAGATGGTGATGGGTTTGTTGCTATCTTGGGAAAATGGCTTGAGATTGATACCAATTGTCTCATGATTGTAGTATATGCTCCCCATGACAACAAGAGAAAGAGAAGTCTTTGGCAGGATCTAATCAGTCTCATCAACCACTTCAACATCCTGTCTATTGTGATGGGTGACTTCAATGAAGTAAGAACCGCCTCGGAACGAATGGGATCAATATTTGACTCTAATGGGGCTTTAGAATTCAACAACTTTATCTCAGAAGCGGGCTTTTTTGATATTCCCTTAGGCGGGAAGCGTTTCACAAGGATGGATAACATTGGGTCTAAGCTTAGCAATATTGATCGATTTCTCGTTTCAAATCATTATTTCGATAGATGGCCAAATTCATAAAGAAACATTGGGATGTCATTAAAGATGACATTTTTGCTTACGTTAAAGAGTTTGAATTGACAGCATTCATCCCGAGGGGGTGCAACTCATCCTTTATTACCCTTATTCCGAAAGTTGATGATCCTCTCGTTATTGGTGACTTCCGACCTATTAGCCTTATCGGCTGCCAATACAAAATTATCGCCAAAATTCTTGCCAACCGCCTTGCTCATGTAATCTCTTCAGTAGTTGGCGAAGTCCAAATGGCTTTTATCAAGGGACGTCAAATCACTGATGGACCTCTCATTGTTGACGAGGTTATCTCTTGGGCAAAAAAACATAAAAAAAGATTAATGTTTCTTAAGCTAGACTTTGAGAAGGCTTTTGACACTTTGAATTGGTCTTTTTTGGAGTCTGTGATGGAACAAATGGGTTTTAGCCTCAAATGGAGAAAGTGGATATCTTCTTGCCTTAATTCGGCATTCGCTTCGGTTCTCATCAATGGCTCACCTACAAAAGAATTTAAAGTTGAGAAGGGTCTTAGGCAAGGAGATCCTCTATCACCTTTCCTTTTCATTATTGCCATTGAAACCCTCAATGTGGCTCTCTTACAAGCAAGAAACAGTAATATCTTCCAGGGGGTCAAAGTAGGTAAAGACAACATCCATATTTCTCACATTCAGTTTGCGGATGATGCCTTGATTATGGGTGAATGGTCATTGTTGAATGCCTTGAACTTGTCTAGAATTTTGACTTGCTTCCATCTTGCTTCCGGTTTAAAAGTCAATTACAACAAAAGCAAGTTATATGGTATTGGTGTCAACCCGTTAGAATTAAACTCCCTTGCCTCAACTATTGGTTGTCTTCCCTCTCACTTCCCATGCACCTACTTAGGCCTCCCAATTGGCGCCAAAATGTCAAGATGTGCAAATTGGAACAATCTTATTGAAAAGTTCCAAATGAGACTATCTAGTTGGAAGTCAAAGACTCTTTCATTTGGTGGAAGACTTACTTTAATCAAATCCGTTCTTGGTAGTCTTGGCGTTTACTACTTCTCAACTTTTAAGGCTCCATCAAAGGTCATTAACACACTTGAAGGGATTAGAAGAATTTTTTTTGGGGAGGCTCCATGGATGAAAAAAGGATTTCATGGATTGCGTGGGACAAAGTAATCTCTCCTATCTCCAAAGGAGGGCTTGGTATTGGAGATTTAAAATCTAGTAATTTAGCTATGCTTAGCAAATGGTGGTGGAGATTCCATACCGAGGATCAAGCACTTTGGTGTCAAGTAATCCGTTCGATTCATGGTAAGGATGGTGGATTACATGATATTCTAACCATCAAATCCAAGTCAGGTCCGTGGTTCCGAATTGCAAAGGTTAAAGATGATCTTCTGAAAATCAACATAAATCTACCTTCGATCTTCAAAAAGAGAATTGGTAATGGTTGTGATACTCTATTTTGGCATGACAACTGGCTAGGTGGCTCCAATCTTAAAGCTACCTTCCCGAGACTATATCGATTGGAGACTGAACTTTCTTGCCTTGTAAGAGATCGGGCACCTTCTTATATCCCTTTGAATACTACAACTGCTCCCTCAACATCTTTTGCTCCTCCTACAACTCTTGGAACTCCCTCAAACACAAGCCTTGTTTTCAAGTGGGCGTGGAATAGACCCATTCGTTCAGAAGAAGAGCTTAATGAGCTATCGGGCCTTTGTAATCTTGTCACCCATCTTCGTTTATCTGTACACAAAGACAGGTGGGAGTGCACTGTTACGGATTCCAGAGTCTTTACAGTCAAAGGACTAAGAGCTCACTTCATAGCCATGTCTAATAACACTCTCTCAAACCCAACCCGCTGGAACAAAACGCTACCCTTAAAAGTAAATGTCTTAACTTGGAGAACTTCAAACACCAGACTTCCAACAAGAATAAATCTCGACAACAGGGGGGTTGACCTGCATACCATCCGTTGCCCAATATGTGATGACGCTTTAGAATAAGAAGAGCACTTATTCGTTTATTGTGAGTTAGCAAAAGAAACTTGGAGAGGTGTTGTTGATTGGTGGAAATTAGGCAACGTCAACTTTTCAAACTTACAAGATGTCATTAGCCTTGCCGATAGAGCCCCTGTTCCAGCAGCGAGCAAATTTTTTTTTGACACGGTCGTTCAATCTACCATTTGGCATATATGGAGGTTTCGAAACGATAAGGTCTTCAACTCAAAGCAGCCCAACAAGCACATGATCCTTGATAATGTGAAGCTTTCAACTTACAATTGGATTACTTATAGGCAAAAGAAAGTTTCACCAAAATGAATAGAGTGGATTTGTGATCCTTGTAAATCTATTTCATCTTTTTTGTAATTATTTCCTAGCTTCTTGCTAGTGTCTAATATATTTCCTTCTTTGCTGTTCAAAAAAAAAGAAACATAAATATATAAGAAGCTTACAATATAAGGATTAAAGGGTGAGAGAAGGCATCACCTTCGACTCATTTGGGCTGCAAATGCAAGAAAGAAAAAAAAAGAAAACCAAAAGTAAGTCACATATTAAAGTTAGTTTGCAGATGATAAACATAACAATGGAATTTATAATATAAGGATAAAAGGGTGAACGAAGAGACTGCCATTGTCAACACAGAAAGCATCGAGCTGCGCATTATGGCTCATGACCTAGACTCAACATTATGGAGCTTATGAACATTAAAATAAAGAACAAAATTATATGATGAAAAAGAGAAGAACTAACCGTCACAAAGGTGGTTGCTTGCTTGTTGAATAAATGTGGGGAAGATTGTATGTGTGGGAAAATATAAGGGCATGTGGTGGTTATTATTCTCGTAAGTGGAAGAGTTACTTACTCAAAATCAGTGGCGGACCCAGGATTTTAGAGGGCGGAGGGTAAAATTTTTTTTTTTTGATAAAATTTGTGATGAACTTTAATAAAAAGGTCATAAAAAAAAATTTTGCACTAAAAACTGATATTTTTTTAGATTAAAATAGAGATTTAAGGTTTTTTAGATTGTTTGATCTTAAGGTGGGGGGCAATTTAATTTTATAATGGGGTGCACTTTAATAAAATGGTCCTAAAAAAAAATTTTACATTAAAAATTGATATTTTTTAACGACCCCCAACCAACATGTAGTTCCGCCCCTGCTCAACATACATTCATTGCTCAAGTCAAGAATAAAGAAATCATATGGTGTACACACAAAGACTTTTTGCTTTTCTTTTTTATATAACAGGTATATATACTAATGTTTAATGCTTGATTCAAGAGTTAGAGGTGGAATGACAAACTCCTAAGAAACAAATACTTGCATACATACTACTATTACCCAACACCAAATCACTGCAAAAAACTTAATCATATTGAAACTCATCCGCTCGTGCCTTAATTAAGTATAGACAAAAATACGACATGTGATTAAGAACAACTTCAGTTATACACTATATCCATAGGTAAATAACATAAAACATTATACTCACAAAAAGTACATAATTCATTATCTTAAGAAGTTGGAGTAATTACCCAATGACTATGCAACAATTAAACATGCCAAAAGTCGAGGACAAAAAAGATAAAAAAAAAAATAAAACATGAAGAAAAGGAACCAAAGACCCTAACTAATTCTAATACAAACCAAAGAAAATAAAATTAACCAAACTCGTTTTTCTTTTAGGTCTAAAAATATGCACACATTACTTCCTATATTAACATATATATCAAGTCTTTAACCTTATCTTTTAGGCTTCAAAGCACTGTTTACATGATAGCACATGCAGTCGGATTAATTTCGTCACTAAAATCAGTTGTGTACCGAACCTCAGTGGAGATAGCTTGTGCTAGGTTATTGTATGGATCATCAACTTATCGCACATAAATCAATGGAAACATGGGGAAAAAATAGTGTCATAACAATTAGATACAAATTTGAAACTTGATCATACATGCGTTTTCAAATCGAAAACCAGTCCTATTCTTTTGAATCTGAGTTTAAATTCTTCTTTTGACACATGCTCTTGATCCATTTGATCCCATTGGCGTCCCGCTTTTAAGTTTCTTTGCTCCACAAATCAATGGTGCCTTCATGGAACTCGATCCTTCCCCACCATCGTCACTTCCACCTTTAGCTGAGCCACACCACCTTTTCCTCTAGCACCACCAATTATATGGCCTAATACCTGTCCTATGATGGCTTGTTTAAAGACTTTACTGTGCGAGATATATGGCATGCTATTCGTGATCGTGAAACTGAAGTGGCATGGCATTCATTTGTTTGGTCTACTTATGGAATTCCAAGGCATTCTATTCATGTATGGCTTATTATGAGGAAACGCTTAAAGACTCAAGATCGCCTGAGGCAATGGGACGTTGGCAGTGATGTCGACTTAAAGTTGCTTCGTTGCCCGTTATGTAAGCTTCAACCCGACACCCATGAGCATCTATTTTTCGAATGTTATTTTGCGGCTAATGTGTGGAAAGGTGTGCTTCAAGCGGCTGAACTTCCTGATGTACCACCAGTTTGGAGTGATATCATGGATTGGATAATACCCATGGCAAAAAAGAACAATGTTACGAGCATTGTAGGTAGACTTATAGTGGTTGCGACAGCTTATTATGTATGGCAAGAGCGGAATCAGAGGCTCCATGGGAAGAAAGCAAGAAAGGCTGAAGAGGTAATGAACATTATTGTTGACATGGTGAGGTCTAAGCTAGCGTCCATCAGATTCAAGAAAAAAGCTCGTGTTGAAAACGTGAAGAGAATTTGGAAGCTGCCATTGCATGAGTAATTATGTCGAGGTTGTCTAGAGTCATTGTATTTCATTAGTTATCTATGTGTGTGGCTCTAGTTTCGTTTATGGTCGTGGTGTTTGAGCATGTTCAAACACGGTGGTTTTTATTTCCTTAAGAGTGGCTCATCACCACTCTTCTTTGTTCGAAACTCATATTTTTTGTTTCAATATACTTCACCGGGTACAAACCCTTTACCCAAAAAATGAGAGCATTATTAAGAGCCATCCAAAAGTTCTAATAACTCCATGTTTCCTTGTATACCTTCCGTTAAAACTAAAGCTCTTTTGTGTGCCTCCATTGAAAGAGACATTTGATGCGTATGCATTCAATTCTCTATATTGATAAATCAATGTAGAGGTTTTGTGTAGCTTTAGCTATATTATATCGTGCTTAATTTAATTAATTTTGTGCACAACAACTCTTGCACATTAAATTAAGCACTTCAATCTTTAGATAGTAAAGATTAGTATCTTTATAGGCATCATTATACAATATTCTTTATAAGTTGGCACAAATTAAGGTAATGTCGTGTATGAATATCGATCTGTCAGCTAATGGAAGATTGTCACTCCTCTTACCAAATCACATATGGAGATAACCTCAACGAAAGTAGGAGACGAGCTTATTATTTAGGAGTATTGTTCTGCGAAAAATGCAGGTATTGTTTCAAGCTAAGAGGTCAACGAAATTTTAACATAACGAGATCAATGAGGCCGTGCACTGTTAACTACTCAGAATTTATTCTATCATTACTAGCAGGGTACCATACGTTTCGGTGGCGGGTACCATGCAATTAAAATTTTCAGTGAGAAATGTTTCACTTCTATTTTTCGATACAATAATTTTACGGATGACACAATTTTAGTTTTGAACAATTTTAAGCAATAACAAGTTAACTCATATAAAAGCTGTAGATTACCCACGTGATGTTGTGGCACTACAAAGACGGTAGAAGTATGAAGTTAAAGTAGCTGACAATGACCGAGCCGCTTATAAGTTATTTTTAATAAAAACACTATATCGAATTTTAAAAATCATTTACGTCAAGTTAAGAAAATTTGGTTCTATTAAAATACACCTTATAAGTTTTTTTTTTTTTTTTTTAACACTTGTATTGATTATTAACAATGTTTATTATATTTATCTCACATGGGTAGAAAATACAAATAAAAAGGTATCTATAAAGATAAAAAAAAACCTAAATATTCAAGAAATCACGTGGAGTAATTTTGAAGAGTATAATAATTATTATATAAATATATGTAATAAATATAAAATCATATAATTAGCACTTAGCATTTTGCACATTTGCATCATTTGATTTAAAAAAATCATCAGACTTTCTATAAAACACAATTTTTAGTTTTTATGGTATATCAAGACAAATCTAAAAGGTGTATATGTTGCTTCTCGAAACACTCTTACGATTTAATAATATTTTCGAACATTATAATTTAATATGCGTTTTGAAACTCTATTGATTTAATAATATTTTTACATTGAAAATGAGAATATATTTTCTGTTATATTGATTTGTATAATAATTTTAGTAACTTGTATTTTTCATTTAGGGGGTCTTTTAATAATGTAATTAATTAAACGTTGACCAGTCAAATTTTTATATGTGTTGGTGTATTATTTGCGTGTACATAGTGCTTAGCGATTTATAATTACTTAAAATTTATTTATGAAAAAAAAAAAAAAATTAGATGAAAAGGTCTAAAATGCTTTACATGTATAAATTAACGCATTATAATTCGATAGTGATTTCCCAAATAGCCGCTACTTAACTGTGACCATTACAAAAGTCATTTAGCTATGAATTTATGACCGAATACTTATTTGCACCAACCATATCTTTAACCATATCTTTAACTACAAATAAAGAGTTTACGAGGAATTTTGAAAACTGAATTGTTAATCTTAAAAAGTTGAAACCTAACTGCCCTTTAAAGATTTCATATTTGACTAGCATGGTACCCGCGCAAAGCAGCGGTATACTAAATATGTACTTTTTGTCATATTTTGATCATTTAGTGGTATGCAATGATAGTCGGTATATGACGGTCTACCTGTTTGATAGTTCTAAAAAAATAACGCGTGTTTAAATTTTCGTAAAATATATTAATACAAATATAGATTTTCTTAATTATATTCATTTGAACTTAGTAAAAATTGAATGTATATGATAACCTTAGAACTTTAAACTTGTATTATTGTAGGTTAGTAACATTCATTTTAATACTAAAATTTATTGTGTCATTAGTGTACATTATGATGCAATTAGTGTAGTATTTAATTATATGAATTACTAAATATAGTAATATGTGTAAGCTTAAAAAATTAAGACTTCTATTTATAAAAGTCTCAAATGCTTTATAAATAGTTATAGATTATAGATTATAGATAATTGATAAAACAAAAACACGATACCCCGTAAATATTTCATATTTGATGATTTGATAAAACCAAAAACACGGAATGTCTATTTACGGAATTAAAAAAGTTTCTAAAAATTGAAGACCCACGGTCAAGCAATCTCTATATAACAAACCGTAGTTGACTTGATAATGCAATGAGAATACTTTTTAAAACTTATAATCTCTTCTCTATATATATGATTTGAGAACATAAAAATTCTACTTATAAAGAGTGTACGTGTTTATATGAAATCTGGAAACTTAAATTAATATTGTTTGCTTAAATTACTTTTAAATACCCTTTAATACACCTTAAGCTTGATCAATTCTACACCTGACAACTTTTCAAAACACACAATATATCAATTTTAAAAAACAAACGCTTTGCACCAAGGGTCGAACTAGAATCACAATTTCGCAAATATAATTATTTGCCGTTATAAACCCGCTTTGTGTGTGTATTCGTCTAGGAATAAACAATGTGTGATATACAATTCCATATTATTATTGTTTTTTTAAATTCAATATAGTAGAAATTGATAACAAAATTGAGAACACACGACTAGTTTTATTATAGTAGTTCATGTTAGGGAGTGTTTACTTTTTCCTTTATTCCCTCTTAATAAAATTAATGTGAGCCTAAAACCATTACAATCTCTTAATTGAGGTACTCATTAAAAACTACATTCTCCCTAATGAGTAGTCAATTAAGACATTTATATGTAAATTCTTAATTTAGTAAACACCTTTAAAAACTAGGGGGAATTGCATATATACTAACTAAAACTTAAAAATTTACATATTTCCTTATAATACAAGTTTTTAATGCATGATGTATAATACAACTTAAGCATGTTTTAGGTATATATACAAACTAGAAGGGTACCCGCGCAATGCGGCGGCGGGTACCCGGTGCATAATTTTATCGGTTCTCGGAAAAAGAAGAGAGAGTGTGTTTCGTATTGGTGTTTGATTTTTTAGGTTGGCTTATACCATTGAGGTTTGGGCTGTTACAAGTCGACACTTAATGGATTGTATAAATATTTGATTGTATTAAAGAATTGTATAAATATTTGAAGGCTGTTACAAAGTATATGATGTGATGTTACTTTTTAGAGTTAATTGCATTTTTGGTCCCTGTGGTATGGCCAAATTGCAGATTTGGTCCCTAAAACATTGAAAGTGCACCAGAGGTCCCCATTTTCAAGTTTTCGTTGCATGTTTAGTCCTTGATCAACATCAAATGACTAAAATACCCTTGTCTTCTTCTTTTCCTATTTTCTTTTCAGTCCACCTTTTGAGTTTTTTACATAAATGGTCCTTGTGTCTTGCCAAGTTCTATAGATTTAGTCCGATTTTTTTTTATTATTTATTTAACTATTAATATTACATAAATGGACCAACAGTGTAATTTTCAAAAAAAATTAAAAACAAATTCAAAAATTTTCAAAAAAAATTTTTTGAAAAATTTATTTGGAAAAATTTTTGAATATTTTTTTTTTAAAACAAAAAAAAAATTTTGAAATTTTTTTTTGACAAACCTTTTTTGAAATTTTTTTTCAAAAAAAAAACCTTTTTGAATTTTTTTCGAAAAAAATTTTCAGAAAAGTTTTTTCGAAATTTTTTTTTCGAAAACAAAATTATTCGAAATTTTTTTTTCAAATTTTTTTTGGAACTTTTTAGAAAAATTGGTTAACTTATATTAGCCATTAGATCAAAACCGGATGAAAACATATAAAAACAGACAAAAACGCATAAAAACGTTATTAAAACGTATAAAAAACGGATAAAGACGAATAAAAACGTGAGAAAACCGGACAAAATCGTACAAAACCGAATGAAAACGTATAAAAACAAACAAAAACGTATAACCAATTTTTCTATTAAGTTCCAAAAAAATTTCGAAAAAAATTTTTTTGAAATTTTTTTTCAAATAATTTTGTTTTGAAATATTTTTTTGAAATTTTTTCGAAAAACTTTTCTGGAAAAATTTTTCGAAAAAAAATTCGGAAAAAAAAAATTCAAAAATTTTTCCAAATAAATTTTTCAAAATTTTTTTAAAAATTTTTATGAAAATTTTCTAATTTTTTTTAAAATTTTTTTGAAAATTAAATTGTTGGTCCATTTATGTAATATTAATAGCTAAATAAATATTAATAGTTTAATAAATATTAAAAAAAATCGACTAAATCTATAAAACGTGGCAAGACACAAGGACCATTTATGTAAGAAACTCAAAAGATGGACTGAAAAGAAAATAGGAAAAGAAGAAGACAAGTGTATTTTAGTCATTTGACGTTGATCAGGGACTAAACATGCAACGAAAACTTGAAAATGAGGACCTCTGGTGCACTTTCAAAGTTTTAGGGACCAAATCTGCAATTTGATCATACCACAGGGACCAAAAATGCAATTAACTCTACTTTTTATTTATGAAAATTGTTGTGGAAGCTATATGGTGAATAACATTAACTAATGGCTTATTAATTTCCTATTCAAGAAATGTTTTTGTCTTAAAAATTTTAAGAATTTTTTATTTAGAAAGTCTTAAACACTTTATAAAATAGTATAGATATATAAATTTTAATGAGTATATATGCAATTGCTTTAAAAACTAAAACACCCTTAATTTACATTTTAAAAGCAGCAAGCCCAAAGAACCAGGAGCCCTTGAAAAGCCCAAAAATGCCACAAGCTCTTTCAAACTAGGGCGTCTAATATCATATTACAACACGCATACACCGGTTAATTCTGACATTATCGTCCGCACAGGATCCAAGCAAGTAAGATCCTCTTTGTCGTGTTTTTTTGTAAGATAAGGTTCATTTCTGTGTTAATTGTCATTGATGTTTTTAGTGTTATTGTTGCTGTTGTCTTAATTGCTTTTATTTAACAGCTCAAACTTCCAGTATGCTCCCCTAACCATACTTGTAAAATAGTCCTTTTTTTTTTTTTTTTCCTTCTTATTTTTATAAATCAATATTTGACTTTTAAATAAAGGGAGTCAAGACCACAAGACCAGAACTTGTATCGACCAAACACTGGAACTAAACAGAAAACTAGCACACGAATTATAATAGAATATGCTCTCTATTAATCAGAAAATACTTGCTACAAAAACTGATATTGAATGCGTACACAAACCACATGCTAGGCTGTGTTTATATAGGAAATAGAAACATGCTTTCCTAATCCTACTACAAGTCTAATAAGATAAAAATAATGATAAACCGACACTCCCATGGGCTTGGTCTATGTCTGCTGCTGTGGGTCGATGTCTTCTGATGTCCCATGGGCTCGGGTCAGACATTAGCCCAACAATCACCCCCCTAATTTCTGACTCGAGATAAGGAGGTCTTCAACTCCGAGTAACTCTTGCATTTCCTTGAACTTAATCCTTGCGAGAGCTTTCGTCAGAATATCAGCACGTTGTAACTCACCTCTTACAAACTCAACTTGTACTTGGTCTCTTTCAACACACTCTCGGATAAAATGATAACGTGTGTTTATATGCTTGCTTCTCCCGTGAAAGACTGGATTTTTCATAAGTGCAATAGCCGATTTGTTGTCAACAAATAAGACCACCACTCTTTCTTCCATTCCGGTTATTTCACTCAATAATCCACGTAACCATATCCCTTGACACGCGGCCGAGGTTGCGTACCATGAACTCGGCTTCACAAGACGATAGAGCCACCGTGTTTTGCTTTTGTGAGCACCAAGTGATAGGTGATTTTCCTAGATAAAATCGTGCCCGCAGTTGTGCTTCACCATCATCTTGGTCCATAGCAAAACTACTATCACTAAACCCCACTAACTCCTTGGTTTTCTCTTGGTTGTATCGTATTCCAAAATTCAAACTGCCTTGGATATACCTTAGTATTTGTTTCACGGTACGCCATATGTGATTCTTTTGGTTCTTGCATGTAACGACTAACCAAACCAACCGAATAAGATAAATCAAGTCGAGTGTGTAGTAAATACCTTAAACAACCAACTCGTCGTCTATATAATGTTGCATCAACTGGTTTTCCTTCCTTGTCCATGCTTAACTTCATTCCGAGTTCTAATGGACATTGTGTAGGATTCGCTTCATGCATCCCGGCATCTTTCAAGATCTTCTTTGCATAGCTTTCTTGACTTATTGAGATACTCGAATCCTCTTGCTTTACTTCAATGCCAAGATAATAGCTTAACTTTCCCAAGTCACTCATATCGAACCTTTCTTGCATTTGTCTCTTAAATTCACCAATATCGCTAAGCTTCGAACCGGTTACTAAGAGATCATCTACATGGACCGCAATAATCAAGATTGACTTGTTTGTTTTCTTCACATATCTGACAAATTTTGTTCGTGTTGGCATCTTTTGAAAGACATTTGCTTGAGTTCTCTATCAAGTTTTGTATTCCACGCTCTTGGTGCTTGTTTAAGTCCATAAAGCGCCTTTTTCAACTTGTAGATCTTCCTTTCTTCTCCTTTCTTCACGAACCCCTCCGGTTGTGTAACAAACACTTGCTCTTTTAGATCTCCATGTAAAAAAGCCGACTTTACATCCAAATGATGTAGCTCCCATGCTTCTTTCATGCCAATGAGATCAATAAACGTGATCGTTTCAATCCGTTACTCTTAGCAAATACCTCGTCATAGTCAATTCCTTCCTTTTGAGCATAACCCTTTACTACTAAACGAGCTTTAAACTTATTAATTGAACCATCCGGATTTCTCTTAATTTTGAACACCCACTTTAGTCCAATAGGATTAACATTACCCGGAGCTTCAACTAATTCCCATGAATTATTCTTCTCGATAGACTCAATCTCTTGTTTCATAGCAACCATCCACTTGCTTGAGACTTTTTGCTTTGGAACGTTCTTGGTTCATCATCTTCAATCAAAAGTAGATTTTGATCTTCATTAGCAACTGAGGTTCTTGAACTAGACCCCATAATAAAGTCATTAAATCTAGTTGGCTTAGTTGAAACCCTTGAAGAACGCCTCATAATTGGTTGAGTTTCCGTCACAAGATTAGGGTCATTATCCGCCTCGAATTGAACTTCTTGTTCGGTATTGACCGGTTGAACATCATGATTATTTTCATTCTCTTGATCTTCTGCCTCAACTTCATCGGTCACACCTGGGTTAACAAAACCACAACCCGTATCAATAGAACCGTGCCATTCTATAATGAACATACACAGGTTTTAGCTCGTGTGTTTAAACTTTGACAACATACTTCCGGCCAAGTTCCTCATTAAACTTCGCATCACGACATACCACTATCTTCTTTAGTTTTGGATTGAACAGTTGAAAACCTTTTGTACTGGCTCGCTTTCCGATGTAAATGAGTCGTGTTGACCTGTCGTCTAACTTATGTAAATATGGCTTGGTTCCCGTTGCATAAGCCACACATCCAAATACCCGTAAACCCTCCAAGTTAGGCTTTTTTCCTTTGAAAGCCTCGTATGGAGTTTGATTAACTAGAGCTCGAGTTGAAACTCTATTAATCAAGAATGTAGCGTGTCTAACTCCTTCAGCCCACATGTAGTTTGGTACATCTCGTGCTTTCAAGATACTTCTAGTCATTCCCATAAGAGTGCGGTTTCGCCTTTCCACGACTCCATTTTGTTGCGGTGTGTAGGGAGTGGTTAGATGTCTTGTTATACCCTCGTTTTCACAAAAGTTGGTAAATTCTTTTGAAGTGAACTCACCTCCTCTATCGGTCCTTAGGGTTATAATCTTCTTTTCCGACTTCTTCTCCGCTAAAGCTTTGAACTTTTTGAAGTATTCAAATGCCTCACCTTTTCCTTCAAGGTAAAGTCCACATAAACCGTGAGAAGTCATCAATAAGAACAAATATGTACCTGTTTCGTGCTATGGATGGTGGAGAAATTGGTCCACATAGGTCGGCATGTATAAGTTGAAGAGGATGTATTGCCTTAAATTTTGCGGACTTTAGGAAACGCCTTCTTGGTTTGTTTTCCTACCAAACAAGATTCACACAACTTGTTCTCTTGATGAATTATTGGCAACTTTTCAACCATGCCCTTCCTTGCCATTAATTCCATCGTCTCGAAATTAATGTGACCCATCCTAGCATGCCATAACCAAGCATCATCTTCCATCTTTGCTTTGAGACACACCGGACTTCCAACTTTGAGCTTAATCTTGTAAAGTCTATTACTTGTTCTAGGAACCTTCATCAAAAGCTTACCATCTCGAGTCATGTATAGTAAGAAGGTTACCTTTCATACGAATGTCACATCCGGCTTCGGTAGCTTGCCCAAGACTAATTATGTTGCTTTTTAGCTCGGGTAGGTAATAGACTCCGATGATTAACCGTTGCTCTCCGCTTTCCCTTCAATGATTATCGAACCCTTTCCTTTTATCTCGATGTAGGAGTTATCACCAAACTTCACTCTGCCAGAGATATTCTCATTCAACTCCAAAAAGTATTCTCGGATCCCCGTCATGTGATTACTTGCTCCATTATCCAAATACCAAGTGTCTTCCTCGTTTGGCTTAGTATTCAATTGGTTTGGGATAATCTTTTCTTCATTCAAGAAAACTACTTCTTGAACGCTTTTCATCATAAAAAGTGTTGGGTCATCATCATCCTCCGTTTGCAAAAGGTTTGATTCATGCTTTTGCTTTTGTTCACGCTGCGTTCAGTAAGGCGATTAGAAGCAAAGTGACCATATTCATCACATCTAAAGCATTGAATCTTTGAAAGGTCTCGACTTTTGTTCTTCTTTTGATCCGTCTTGCTCCCGGAGTTGTTTTGGTTTCCACGGTTGTGGTTATTAGCTTGACCACTACCACGAGATTTGTTTTGAGAAGAAAAGTTTTGACCTTTACCGTTGCCATTAGAGGAATTCCTTCCTCGACCTTTCTTATCATACTTTTCGCCCTTCCAACATCAACTTGCCTTGATCTTCAGAAGTGGTGTCAACACCCTTCATTCTTCCTTCAAAAGCTTTCAACCTTCCAATTGCTTCTTGAAAAGACATAGTATTCAAGTCCGCAAATTGTTCTATTGAGGCAACAATTGCAACATACCTATCCTGAACGGATGCAAGTAGCTTCTTAACAAGTTTCTTGTCTTCATAAATTGTTCCCAAGCTATTTACTTGGCCATTTACAATTTTGCCCAACCTCACAAGAAAGTCATCGATTGATTCGTTGACTTTCATCTTTAAAGATTCAATTCGTCTCCAAGGTTTGCAACCTCGCCTCGAACCCGATCAACACCCACATACACGGTCTTCAAAGCTCCCCATTTCTTTGGGCATGTGTTTAATTGTGAAACTTGAAAGACAAGTTCTTCCGGAATCGCCGGAAGAGTAACGCCACTGCCATGTGATCTTGCTTATCAACAACTTGTGTTCCTTCCCCTGGTTCCAATGCATCAAGTATTCCATGGACTCGGAATACCGCTTTAACTCTTATTGCCCATATGTTATAGTTCGTGCTTGTTAACATTGGACATTGAAGAGCCGTTTTAGAATGTTCAATTGGTGGTTGACTCGACTCGGCTTGCACCATCCTTCTTGAACGTCTTTTGTAAGTTACCGGTGTAGTTGGATTACCTTCCAGCCCTAGAACAAGCTTGTTTTACTTCTTGCCTAAGTAAACCAAGTGTAAAGTTTAAAACTTTATCGACTTCTTGCTTAAGTCGAAACCTTGTAAAAAACCCTTGTGATCGACTGTGGAAACCCTTTAGTCAACTTTGCTTAATCTCCTGCTGTGATCGACCCCCTGCTGTGATCGGCCTGGTTAAACCTCCTGCTGTGATCGACCCGCTTAAACCTTGCCGAGATCGACTGTTTAAACCTTGCCGCTGTGATCGCCTCTTGCTTGGTGTGATCGACTTTTGAACCTGGTGATCGACTACTGTTGAAACCTGGCTCTGATACCAATTCAAGACCACAAGACCAGACACAGGAACTAAACAGAAAACTAGCACATGAATTATAATAGAATATGCTCTCTATTAATCAGAAAATACTTGCTACAAAAAACTGATATTGAATGCGTACACAAACCACATGCTAGGCTGTGTTTATATAGGAAATAGAAACATGCTTTCCTAATCCTACTACAAGTCTAATAAGATAAAAATAATGATAAACCGACACTCCCATGGGCTTGGTCTATGTCTGCTGCTGTGGGTCGATGTCTTCTGATGTCCCATGGGCTCGGGTCAGACATTAGCCCAACAGGGAGTTGACACTCCCACCACAATTTTTGATTCAAATACCATTTTACACTACAATACGTAATTCACAATTATTGCATCAAAAAAATGATAGGAATATCAACTCCTTTAAATAAAGGTGTAGGTCATTAAATAGCAATGAACTTTACAGTTTTTGTAAGTGAACTAAAAAGTGTTCCTTTAAATGTTGCAGATTTCAAAAAAGTGTTCAAATATGTCGTTTAGGTGACGGGTCATACTCCAGAATATGACACATGTCACTGTTTCTTAAGTGACACGTCACATAAATGTGAAATACCTTGAAGTGGAATCATGTTCTTTTGAACTGAAAGTTCAACCTCTTTTTCATTGGACAGGTGACAGAATGGAAGGTGGCGGGCTTAATTGTTGGACAGCCACCAGAAATACCAGAGTACAAAACAGATGTAAAGTTTACATTTCAGTATGCAATTTAAGTTTATTGTATTCCCTTAGGCATTATAATCCCTTTGTTTTACTTATCTATTTCATTCCTGTTAGGTTACCCTAGTGCAAACGTTTGTTGATGATCTTAACAAGACGAGGATACTTGAAGGGGTTAAGTATGGCTATTTTGCGGTAGCGAAAAATCAAGGGTGTGTACTTTTTGTTTATGTAGATATGCTCTTTTGTGCACACTGTTTGTATTACTTAATTAAGTATCAAAATATACACACCCTCTATGTAGCTTTGTTGCTTAATTTAATATTGCGTTAATGAGTAAATGATTGTTGTGCTAATATTGGTACAGTGTAGACTGCTTGTTGGAGCCTTTCGCTTTGGACCACGATTTAGTAAGAATAAATGGAAAAGCGATCTTCTTTGTGTTGTTGCAGGTATATTATATCCATTTTTGCTATAGAACTCATATAGCAACAAAAACGAGTGTAAAAAAAGATTTATAAGGTTTTGCTTGTTTATGCGAATGAGAATTATACGCCTTTGATCTAAAATTGGAATTCCTAATTCATTTGTTGGTTTATTGCAGGATTATCTAAAGGATTCACAAAAGTATGCCTTTCATCTTCTGAAAATTGAAACATGACATGACTTTTGCCTTCTAATGTGTAAGAGGTTTTAGTTGACTGGATTTGGCAAAACATATTAAAGTAACTATTATTGTTGTAATAATTATCTTTTCTAGACTTCTGATGCAACAATGACCCCTTTTGGAATAACTTACAGTCTTACATTATCTAATGTTTTTAGCAGGCATTTAATGTCTAATTAAGAATGGTCACAAAGTGTAAAAATAAAGTATTGGTGTTTCTACATGATCATTATTGGTTGCGTCAGTTTTAGGCCCTTGTGGTTTGTAATATATGCATTGATCCAAACAGTCCTATGAACTACTCTTGTACAATGTTGTGTGAGTAGAGCTTGGATGATTTTTCTACCGGTAGTTATCTAAAAGGTTTAAGTGCAATATTGGTAGTTGTTACAAGAATGGGTAATCTGTAGGGTTGTAAACGAACCGGAAGAACACGAACATATCCATGTTCATGTTCGTTCATTTAATTTTAACCGGACAAATAAGCGGACACGAACGCTTAAATGAACGAATTTTCTTGTTCATGTTCGTTTATTAAGAAAATGAGTTGTTCATGTTCGTTCATTAAGACACTAAACGAACATAAATGATCGAAAATAAATGAAAATAGACAAACAAACATAAACTTTATTAAATAATGCACAATATATTATTTTATAAGTGTATTTTGTTTAAACAAACTAATTTTAAAATTATACAACTAAAAGATATGATATACGAACATAAATAAATAAATGAACCTAAACGAACATTAACGAATGCATAATCGGACGTTCACGAACATAAATGAACGGACGCGACTTTTGTTCATGTTCATTTATTAAACTAAACAAACGTAAACTATTGTTTGTGTTCGTTCATTTAATAAGTAAACGAACATAAACGAACTCTTTACCGAATGGTTCATGAAATGTTCATTTGCGGCGTTCAGCTTGTTTGACCCTAGTAATCTGAATATTGGTCTAAATTTGATTTGTTGGATAAGGGAGAAGATATCAGAGGATTTTAGTTAACATTTGGCTAGTCGAATGAGTAAACTATGAGTTATGATCCTAACCATTGCCTCTAATAATGTGCATAACTTGTGTATTCCTTTAACACCTGTGTGCGCATAGCTCAGCTGGTGTTTGGATGTGTAGGGCTCTCCATTGGTGGATTTTAGTTAACAATTGGCTAGTCGAATGAGTAAACTATGATTTATGATCCTAATCTCCTCCCACATGATAACTCGGATCCAGTCAGTTGTTCAGTTTGTCTCACGACTACCGTCAGGCGGAAAAACAAGGGGAGCCCATCAAACTTTTTGGCACAAGCTTCTTAATCATCTTAAAAATAGTGATATATAGCGATCCAGCTGCGATTGAATTACTTAGCAGTGCCAACGTTGAAACATCGAGATAGTAGGAACTTCCATTCATTTCCTGTAAAAGCGTCTCTAC
Organism: Chrysanthemum makinoi; assembly: GCA_910596185.1. Lineage (NCBI taxonomy): Eukaryota > Viridiplantae > Streptophyta > Magnoliopsida > Asterales > Asteraceae > Chrysanthemum > Chrysanthemum makinoi. The sequence continues at coordinate 315,449,165 of OU343220.1, read as the reverse complement.
ATCATCATAGTGCTTGTTCTTTAGGTATCCTTGAAGAAGAGCAATGTAAGTACCATTACTTGGCGTAAAACCACTCTCTTTCATTTTAAGAAACATATGTTTTGCATCATTCACGATACCTTCACTACAAAAACCATGAATCATCAACTCATATGTGCGATCATTAGGTGTCATACCCTTGACAGGAAGGTCATTGAAGACAGCCCTTGCAATATCAAGCTTCTCAGATATGAATGCCCACTCAATGAGGAAATTGTACTCATACATATCTCTGTCTAGGTTGCAAGGACCCAATAAAGTAACCAATGAGAACGCCTCTTTCACTTGATCATTGGAGCACAAACACTCTAAAAGAACGTGATAAGTAAATTCATCGGGCACATGGCCTAGTGCATGCATCCTCTTAAGAAATTGTGAAGCTTCGCTACCAACGAACAAAGCCCTTCTATAATTATTTTGTAAGTGACTTCATTGGTTCCGATAAATTTTTTCCTCATTTCGTGAAAAGTACGGATGGCTTGGTCGCTTCGGAAGGAGCTTATCAAAATACCCCTTTAACATAATGTTATAAGTAACAATATGAGGGCTGATCAGCAAAAACCATTCCATTAAGAGTTCTCTTTCGTTGTCCATATCACCCAAATAAGAGTAACAATCTATGAGTGAATTGTATGTTACAGTGTCCGGATGAAAACCTCTTTCCATCATGGTGTTGAGAAGATCTTCGACTTTTCCGATATGGCCCTCTTTGCAACATTCTTTAATTAGTATGTTAAAAGTCTGCCGATCCGAGAGATGCTTTATCCATCATGTGTTTTAGCAGCTTAGAGGCTTTGCTAAAGCGACCCAAGTAACAAAAGCTATCAATTAAAGAGTTGTAAGTGAAGACATCTGGTGTCATACCTTGGTTGTTAATCATTTCTTTAAAAAGCTCAAAAGCCTCATCTACCCGTGCTTCTTGCAAAGACCATCAATGATGGCGCTATATCCAACAATATCAGGCTTACAACCTCTTTCATTCATTAGTCTAAGCACATCAGTGGCAGTTATAACACCATCAGGACCTACCTTGCAAAGTGCCTTAATAATTGTATTGTACAAGGTTAAATCAGGTTCACAAACTCCCTTGTTAATGAGGCGCTTGAGCAATTTCTCTGCGTCGCGAATCTTGTCTTCTCGAACAAGTCCGTTCAAGAGACTACTGAAAGTGACCACATCAGGACTAACACCTCTCATGAGACAACTCCCCAAGACAGCAAAACCGGCTTTGTTCGCGCAACGCAATTGGCAACAAGAGTCGACAACAACGTTCATAGTATCATAATCAACAGGTACACCAAGTGAGCACATATGCTTATAAAAATCTACACTAGTAGAATAATGCTTCATCTATTACGCACTCAACAACTTATTAAACTTTTCAACAGATGGAAGTGGTTGTCTTTGAGTCATTCCATTGAAAAGCTTCAAAGCATCATTCAAGTTTGCAACTTTTGATGATTCGTCATTTGTACAATAAAACTTGGAACCGAATCTTAAACCTAACGAAAAAGGGTTCTTTGAAGGATGAGCAAAAGATTTCGTACCTTTCGATTTTAAGAAAACATTTACAGCAGATCTTGTGCGATTCATCATCTTGGTCTATTTGTGTCTCCGACAAAGAAACCAAACCAAAATGAATTTTGGGGAAACCTAGTTTACCTTTTACTCCCAAATTACATGGTTTGCTTTTGTTGACACTCATGGTCTCTCGACTTTCAAGAACTCAAATGTAGTCCTTCACTCACAAACGTTTTTCACCACTCGTCACTGTTTTCCACTATGCATAATGTAATAATATACTCCCGAGTTAATTGCATTTTTGGTCCCTGTGGTTTGGTCAAATTACAGATTTGGTCCTTAAAACTTTGAAAGTGCACCAGAGGTCCTCATTTTCAAGTTTTCGTTGCATGTTTAGTCCCTGATCAACATCAAATGACTAAAATACTCTTGTCTTCTTTTTTTTCCTATTTTCTTTTCAGTCCATCATTTAAGTTTCTTACATAAATGGTTCTTGTGTCTTGCCATGTTTTACGGATTTAGTATGATTTTTTTTAATTATTTATTTAACTATTAATATTAGTATTATATTTTTTATAAGTTTTCGTCTATTTTTATATGTCCGTTTTCTAACATTTTTGTCCGTTTCGTCCGTATTTATACGTTTTGGTCCATTTTATACGTTTTACACGTCCGTTTTCATACGTTTTAATTGTTTATATACGTTTTGTCCGTTTTATACGCTTTCTTCCGTATAATACATTTTTCTTACTTCGTGTTTATCCGTTTTATACTTTTTCATTTGTTTTTATCCATTTTCATCCGTTTTATACATTTTCGCCCTGCTTTATAATCGTTTCGTCAATTTTTATACGTTTTCTTAGATTTTTATAAGTTTTTCTTACGCTATCATACGCTTTTATTCGTTTTAATACGTTTTAGTTCGCTCGACCGCTTTCATCCGTTTTATCGTTTTCAACCGCTTTATATATGTTTTCGTCCGTTTTTATACGTTTTCGTAAGTATTTATACATTTTGTCTATTTTTAGACGTTTTCATCCGTTTTCGTCTGTATTTTTACGTTTTCGTCCGTTTTTTTTACGTTTTTATATGTTTTCGTTTGTTTTTTTACGTTTTAATCAGTTTCGTCCGATTTTATACGTTTTCGTCCATTTTTCTTCCGTTTTTGTCTTTTTTTTCATTTTCGTCCATTTTTTACGTTTTCGCTCGTTTTTTACGTTTTCAATTGTTTTTATATGTTTTCGTCTGTTTTTATACATTTCGTCCGTTTTTTTACGTTTTCATCCGTTTTTACGTTTTCGTTCGTATTTTTACGTTTTCTTCCATTTTTATACGTTTTCGTTCCTTTTTACGTTTTCCTCTGTTTTCGTCTGCTTTTTTACGTTTTATACATTTTCGTCCGTTTTTTATGTTTTCGTCTGTTTTTATCCATTTTCGTTCGTTTTTTAGTTTTCATCATTTCTTATACGTTTTCGTTTGTTTTTTTACGTTTTCGTCTGTCTTTATACATTTTCGTCCGTTTCTTTACACTTTTGTCCGTTTTTATACATTCTCGTCCGTTTTTATACGTTTCCATATAAGAACGGATAAAATGTAAAAAAGGAGACAAAAACGTATAAAAAGGGACGAAAACGTATAAAAACAGATGAAAACGTAAAAAAAGAGACGAAAACATATAAGAATGGATAAAAATGTAAAAAACGGACGAAAATGTATAGAAACGGACGAAAACGTTTAAAAACGGATGAAAACGTAAAAGAACATACTAAAACGTTTAAAAATGTATGAAAACGTAAAAAATAGATGAAAACGTAAAAAAACAGACGAAAACGTATAAAACAGATAAAAACTTAAAAAATATGGGCGAAAACGTATAAAAACGGACGAATACATAAAAAAACAGACGAAAACATAAAAAAATGGATGAAAATGTATAAAAACGGACAAAAACGTATAGTAACGGAGGAAAATGGATGAAAACGTAAAAAAACGGACAAAAACGTATAAAAACAGACGAAAAAGTAAAAAACGGAGGAAAATGTATAAAAACGGACAAAAACGTATAAAAACGGACAAAAACGGACGAAAACATAAAAAAACCGGACGAAAACGGATGAAAACGTAAAAAAAGGACGAAAACGTATAAAATGGACAAAAACGTAAAAAAACGGACGAAACGTATAAAAAAGTAAAAAAAATGAACGAAAACGTATAAAAACGGACGAAAACGTAAAAAGACGGACGAAAACGTAAAAAATATACGAAAACGTAGAAAAACGGACGAAACCGTTAAAAAATGGACAAAAACATCAACTTGACGGTCAAACTAACAAAAATAGTGGTTAAGGGACCAAACCCGTAATGGGTCAAAACCATAGGAAGTAGATTTGCAAAAAAAAAAAAAAAAAAAAAAAGGTGTCTGGACTAAATATGTTAAACCCAGGGACTATTTATGTAAGAAAACCCACCCCCCAAACACCCCTCCATGGACCGGCCATTGGGCTTGGTGTAAGTGTAATTCGGACCTAGTTCATCTCGGGTCAAATTCGGGTCATATCAGGTCAATACTTGAGCTTTAAACGTGAACGTATTCTAGTGTTCATCGTGTAACCCCCAATAAGCTCACACACCCTAAGCTGTATTAGCTAATCTAACTCCCACATTCCAATAGTCTTTTATGGGCACTCCATTATAAATGCGTTCTCCTTCGCTATGTCACCTTAAATGGATGTGTCTTCTAAGCCAATCAGGAAGGAGTTGGTTGACCGAAGGACTAAGTCATGTGAGTGTGTTTTTGTGTGACATTGTTTATATAAAATAATTTTTGTATGATATGTTTTCGTGGTACTGTGGTCTCCTTATTACACTAAGTTGGTCATGATAAAGGCGTAGTGTGTTGATTGATGTGGTAGTGATGACTGCGGTCATGTGTGATCCCATTACGCTCAGTCTAAGTTAACGAAAGAATAAAAGATTGATGATTTTATAATAATATGATGGTATCTGCATAATTATTGTGATTCTTATATTAACTTACCATATAAAACAAACAACAATCGCTTGTTTACAAACATATATAAATGGGTGTGTTTGTTAAAAGTAGCAGTGAGATGTAAGCAGTAGCCACAACTCATCGCTCACAACTTCTTAAAGAAGCATTGGAAAAATGAGCATTCCTAAAAAATAGCAAAGCTCACCGCTCCTTTGCCAAATGACTATTAAAAATCAAAATGCTCATTACTCACCGCTCACCAATCTAAAAAACTTCACATCGCTCCGTGCCAAACATACCCACTATGTCTACACATCACTATTAGGGGGTGGAAACAAGTCGAGCTACTCGTGAAAAGCTTGGGCTCATTTAACATTATATATAAAGATCGACTAGGTTCGCGAGCTTAAACGAGTCCTAGATATATATATTTTTTATACATATAAGTGTGTAGAAACGAGCCCAAAAAAGAGCTCGAGCTTACCCTATGCTTAACGAGTTAAGTTTCATTTGATCTTTTATTTTCTTCAACATGTTATAACAACTAGTCGAGCTCGAGTTAAAAATATGAGGCTTGAAACGAGCTCGAGGCGAAACTTGAGCTTTCTAATTATAAACAAGCCGATCTCGAGTTTTAATAGGCTCGAGCTCAGCCAGTTCGTTTTCACATACATTCTATAGTTGGACATAACTTATTAAAAGTGAAAAGAGTAAAACCCTAAAGCCAAGCCAACATCTCTACTACTTATAACCCATGTATAGCATTCTTTAAATTTAAAATGTATAAAATTTAAGTAATGTTGATTGTCTATAATACCCCTTAAAATTAAATATTTAAATGCCAAGTTTTACTAATTTACTTTCCGTTTCAAAACACGTTTAATTGACACGTTTGTTCTATCAATATTAGTCTCTACTACTTTTAAAATGTCTATTTTTTAATGGCGTGTTTCTTATTGGCTAATCTCGTGTTTATCAATTTAAAAAAAATACATGGTTTCTTTATCAATATCAATTTACATGGATGCTCTTATAAAGAGTGAATGATACTTCTTAAAACTTAAAAGCTTAAAATTGAGTAATGTTAGTGGAGTGTTATACATTTGATTAAAAATGGTAACATCATCTACAACTAAATTAATATTTTAAATATTGCTTAATCCTTAAACTTTTATCATTTTTTTGTTTCTAACCCATGATTTTTTTCTCGCAATGATTACAAATTGAACCCGTAAGTTTTGCATCTAGGGTCAAACTAGAATCACGATTTTACAAGTATAATTATTTGTTGCAATAGACGACACTTTGCTTGAACATACGTCTAGTCTATACTACTTATAATGTATGATGACACTTCCACGTATTATTATTTTTTAAGACTTTCTCATATAGATTTAAGCTAATACAAATAAAAGAGCATAACTTACAACTATGTAACGCACATATACAACTAAAAAAAATAATATTCAACACATACAATTAATACATTATTTATATCACCCCTTCACTAACATATACAACCATTTTACCATAATGTACGATATAATCAAACTACTTTTAAAAATAATACCCACCCATCTTAAAACTGTTGTTCCATTGTCTCCGTTTATGCATCACTCTTTGTCAAATTTTTCTTACTACAACTTCATTCTAACTTTTGACTAACATTTTCAATGTTGGGTTAAAAGAAAATGTTATAATATTGAATGCTTTTTTTCGTACTTTTCAGTCTCCACGCATATACACAAATAAACCAATGTGAGTTAACTTATAAAGAATTATTAACTTCAAGATGCCAGCTTTTAGGGGTTTCCGAACACAGAATTACCCAAATGAATATACATTTGCTAAATTTGGACAAAAGAAAAAAAAAACAATTGTATACTATAAAAAAGTTGCGTCAAATATTTTAGATGTATTCGAAATCCAACGGATCAAGCATGTAATAAACTAAAAAAGAAATGGATCAACTGGGTCAAACAAGTCAATACTCATCCTCTCAAAAGCTATAAACCCACCCACGTCACTTTATTTAAAAAAAAAATGTATTTCTTGTATTCCAACTGTATTTGTTTTATGTGGCCACTATGAATTAACTTATGATCTTAATCCATATTTATAGTTGTGACTAGGGCTGATCATCGGGCGAATACCAGACCGGATCGGACCGAGACCGAATCCGGCAAAAAACCTAGACCGAGACCGAATGTGGTCGGTCCGGTCCAACAAGGCTAAATTTTCGGTTTGTGGTATGGACCGGACCGAGACCGAATTTGCCAAAAATGGTAGACCGAGACCGGACCGCTGGTCCTTTGGTCCGGTCGGTTTTGTCGGTCGGTCCGGTCCATTCGGTCCGTTTGCTCACCCCTAATTGTGACAAATAAACCACCAAACTTGAAATCAGTCATTTTTTTTTCTCAAGATCATAAACGAAAACAAAAAGTTTCATATAGAATGATCTCGGGCTTGTTTTTCGAATTAATCAAATATCTTTAAAGATGCAACACAACCCATTACTGATCTTTACAAACCAAAAACTCGAGAATAAACGACCTCATTTCAAATCAAAACCTACCTAGTACGAACTCATATTCAAGCATCAACAAAAAGGTCTCGATATAAAGGGGTGTTTGTATTTCATATCTTAGAGAAAGAACAAAAAGAAATACAAGTTTTTTTTGTGGGGTTGTCTATAAAAAATGAGTTAGGTGTGGTTGCCTACAAGAGATGAAATGAAATGAGTTTAGGGTTGTAATTATTGATTAGGTTTTATTTATCAACTTTTGAAGTGGACCGATTATCTTATTTATTGGATTTGGGCCAAGTATTGTTTTTGTGTGGCATAAATAGTTGGACCGTGTGGTATTATAAGTGTTGTGGGGCCGAGTATCACTAGATAATTCTTGGGATGAGTATTGTTAACTAAATTGTAATTATGGGCCGGGTATGAATGTTTGTTAAAATAAAATTTGCATTATGTCGAGTACTATGAGTTTTAAGTTTGGACTGAGTATTACAAGTTACGCCGGGTATTAACTAAATCATTTGTGGACTATCAATTTTTGTTTGTATCAAACCAAAACGAAAACTAACTCAAAACTCACTTAGTTCATTACTCATATCACGTGAGTGCACTAATATTTTTATATGAAATAGTATATTATTGCTTAACGATATTATAACAAAAAAATATCTATAAAATTATTGTTATGGTAAACATATAATAGCAAAATATTGTTCGCCAAAATTTTCAATCACATGTTACCACCGCTGCAACGCACGGATACCGCGGGTACATGCTAGGATTAAAAAATGCAAGTCTATCTCTATTTTAAATACCGTTAAGTTAAGATTTTCCCCCAAAGCCCAAAATATTTTGAAATTTGAATTAGAAAATCAAAATCCCTCCACAATCTCCCGCTTTCTACATAAAAACAAAAGTAAATTACAAAACCCGTCCCTTTAGTTTGCCTAGACTAAATTTCTTAACTTCAACAAAACCCACATCCCATCCAAGCCATCTCCGGCCACATAGATCCCTCCAATTTCGGGCGACCGTAAACGCGACCTCAGATATGGTATTAACATTCGAGTGTAAAACTGATAGTAATATTTTTGACTTTTTGATCTGTTAAAATTGTGTTGATATTCTGGATAATGGTAGGAAGACATTTTTTTGAAAGAAATTATAAATTCATTTATTTCACTTTTGCTAGGGACGGTTTTTGGGGTGTTTGTTTAAGCTTATATAGCGGGCTTATGACTTATGTGCTTATCATGCCATGTCATAATTAGCTTATATAAGTTTCAAATAAGTCACAAAAAGTGAGCTTACGAAGCATACGCTGAAAACCAAATAAGTCATAAGCCAGATATATAAGCTTAAACAAACACATTATAGAAAATAGAAATGTCTACCTTTACATCCTAACCCCGCAAGATTAAAATACTTTGAGTTTACGCTTTGGAAATTCACCAAAAGGTTTTGTTTTTTAATCCTATGTAGTACTTAGCTTTTATGATGAATTAGGTTTAACAGTGGTTAAGCAAGTCTTCTTTATAAGTGAACTCATGTAACATGAGGTGTTATAACTTATAAGTTATATCAAATCCAAATTTTTTTGACAAAAAGTCAAATGGTCTTCCATAAATAGGTATAAAAGTGCATTTAATCTACACAAGTAAACTCATGAAACATAGGGTAGCGTGTGGTTTGAAATTGTTGGTGATAGTTTAGTTGTCATTTGGGTGGTTAACTTTATCAGATATCCAAAGTAATTTTTATACTGTCATATTTATTGCAAGTGCTGTTGTTATGTACTAATTTCTCATTATTGAATTGATAGAGGAAGTTGAGCGCTCTTGTGTTATTTCGGAATGTCTTAAAATCTGCCAAACCAGGACGATTGATTGGTCTCGATGTTGGGACCACATATATTGGCGTGGCGGTTTCAGATTTGAAATTCCTATGCGCTTCTCCTTATTGGTATGGCCTAGTTGCAACTGCAACGATTATTACTTTTTCTTGTTTTTAACAATGTACTTTAAGTCTTTAGGATATAAGGGTGAGGGAAACAAAATCTTTGCAGCTATCAGTTATGGAGTACTATATGTTTTCTTAAGTATGCACATAGTAAATACAATTCTGAATATGGACCAGATATAATAAAAATCTTCATTCTTTAAACGGTACACTTCTTTCGACGCTAAAGTAGAAACAACGTATATTTGGTAGACATTGATTGCCATTTTTTACTCGGTAGCATCAGTTTATTTGTAACAACCTTTCTGATGGCTTTGTTACAAAACTTGGAAACTTGTATGCCAAAGTCAAATATTAAGCGCCTCCGCGTAGTTGAGAGTGGAAATATATTTTGCCCATTTGAATTGCGCCTTTAGCTGTATAACAAGCCTTAATATAATTATAGTTAAATTTGCTATATTAGGATTCTTCCTTAAAAAATTAAAATTTAAGGACTACTTTTGGAGAAGCATATAGTGCACATGCTATGCTACAGTCGCTAAGATATGCTACCTTTCATTTTATTCATCATTAGTATAGTTGGAGCTTGCTACAATAAAAAAACTTGTTCAAATCTGGGTTAAACATTGTCTTATGGGGTTCTAGAAAGACAAATGGTTCAAAGTATAAATGACTCAGGTTGACCCATTCAGATTCATTGTCCTACATCATATAGACAGTTAACTGTATTTTTCAATAAAAAGTTGCTTCTCTTAGGCGCTTTTTATTTTTGGTTGCTGAAGTTTATGTTTGGGGCTATTTTGAACCAATCTATATCATAAACACGAAAGTAATGTTATTTCAACATATCTACAGTAGTGTATATGTATATGCATTGTTCCAAAATAATATTTTTTAGCTAGTTGTATATCATCCTTCCATAACTCTTCAACAACCATCGTTCAAAACCTTTTGAAATGAAACACGCACTTTGGTAACAACCATAATGTAGTACATGAACTCACTTAGGGTTGACTGGTATCTCTGAATTTCCTTGATAGATAAACTTCTGCAATCTTGAATACATTGCTCTTACTTTATTGGATCAAAGTATTCTTATGGGTCTATAGCTATTGGTAATTAGTCCTTTATAACCGATAAAATTATCAAATCAAGCCTTACGCTAATAAAATCCAATGATCACAAACAACGATATTAAACATATTAAATTATCACACATCAATGATTTAACCTTAATAAAGTAGTGATTACCCAAAGCTCTTTATCATGTGTAACACAAACGATAGGAACCATGTCAGTCTTTAGTAATAACATGCCCACATTAGCAAGAGAACATTCTGGTAGGGATGTGCAATTACTCAATGCTGCCAATAATTTGATTATTAATGTATGGCCTAGTCCCCTATGTGCAAGTATACTGCAACCAAACACATTCCCAATTCAGTTTCGTAATCTAAGTTATCAAACTCAAAAACTGATTGAATCCAACTGAAGAACACATAGACTAAAATTGGCAAAGGCTTTTTAATCTACTGACATGTCATAGTTTATTATACTGTATAACGATAAAGATATACAGATAATGGTGTTTATTAGTGGCTTGTTTAGACGTAGAAGTTAGACGTGCATAAATATCTCGTATATTGGGATTATTGGCTCTAACTACTTTCTGTATTGTTATAACATCATCCTACTTTTTAAATTGATGTTTTGTACTTGATTGTAATATGCATGAGAAAATAATGTCGGTTTTTGTATTCTGCAGTGTTATAATGAGAAATGATGTCAACGCGCAAGAGATGGCTCTAGAAATTCAACATCTGGTTAGTTTGCCAATTTCTACACTTATTTAGACAAAGTTACTCAACTTCCTCTCATCTAATTGTTATAGATTTTTTTTTAATTATAACCCTGATATGTAACTGTATATTTATTTTCTATTTAAAATGAACAACATTATCCTTAATTTGGAGGCATGTTCTTGTGAACTGAAAGCACATCCTTTTTTTTTTTTGGTTTTGTAGATAACAAAACTTTCTGGTCTGGGGCTTGTTGTTGGGTACCCGTATAACAGAGGAAGGATGAACGCAAATGTAAGTTTTCAGTTCATACTGTAACTTCAATTGCTTTCATTCACTTAAAAATTATAATGTTTTTGTTTTATCATCAATTCTGCTAGGCTACTCAAGTGCAAAGATTGACCTATGATATTTGCAAGACAAATATTCTTGAGTCTTTTGATTTTACCTATTGGGAAGAGGGCTTCACCTCTAAGGTTTGCACTTTTATGTTTATGTAGAATCACTCTTTTGTGCACTTTTGATTTGTATCATCAATAGAAACCAGTTATACATGCCTTACTTGTACCTTTGCTGCTTAAATGAATATAGCTCAAGTAGTAACTTCTCGAACGCTGTAACTAATGCGATATAGTGGTTGATGGGCTTAATATGGTAACAGCTTGTGGAATGTGTTATGCATCCGTTCAAACCTGGCCCAGAAAGGGAAAAAAGAAGTAGTGACAAGCTTGCTGCTGCCGGAATGTTGCAGGTATGACATCATTTTTGCCTTGTATGCTCTACTTTGATAAAAAAAAAATCTAAAAGCAAAAGATTTTCTTGGTTAAAAATGATTTCTGCTTTTGTATTCAGATGAGAACTTTAGACTTGATCTTGTTGGACCATTAATGTTACATAAGCAAATGATTAGGGTACTTTAGAGTATATGTATTATGTATATTTGTAAGTTTCGGTATATACCGAAACATTGTATATGGGCTGGGTCAAAAGAAACAATATAACCGTTATTGTTAGGGCTGTAACGTTTAGTTTAGAAGTGTCGTTTACTTTTAGGGAATCGGTATTCCTCTTGTTCATTGGTACAGCCGATACATGTAGTATAAATAGGTATAAGGTTCTGTAAACAAACATAAGTTGTAAATTCAGTCATATACATGTTCATTCATTAGTATAAATTCTGTGTTTATATTCATACCAATTCATATTCAGTTTTATCATAATACTTTGTGTTTGCTGTTGCAAATCGTCTGTGTGACATTCAAAGTTCTTATCAGTGTTTGTAATTAATATACCGTGTGTATATCTGCTGCAAGTTGTTTGTTCCAAACATCAATTGTTCCAATCAACATCGAAACCATCCTGTTCCATCCATACCGAAACTATGAAGTCCTATAATCTCAGAAACTGACTTGGTCGAAGGCCACATCCTAACAGATCTTTCATTTATTGGCAGGGCTATCTAGATGTTGTGAACAATGCCATGAGATCAGACCTCCAGGTAACTTCACAAATGTTATCAAAAACATTTGGGGTGGCTTATAAGCTTTTGAGTGGTAAATGGTTTATGCAGTGTCATTACAATCTTCTATAGTGTTTTTAAGTTTATAATGATGGAATCATAGATATTTTAAGGTACATGCAAAGTGTTGTCAAACTTGACTACTACATGTATAAATGTATTATTCTAACATAAAACCTACATGTGATGCCTGGTTTTTAATATAAAACCTACTCTTAAATTATATGGGTTTTGCTAAACATAGCCCTAAGGGATGGGTGATTTATTATTAATCTACAAATCATATATGCATGTCCTAACTTGTTAATCATAGCCCTTATGGCAATGGATTCCAATTTATATTAACCGCAAATATGCAATTGTATTAGTTGGTATAAAGAAGTCCAAATGCGACTATATATATGCTACCAAATGGCATATAATTTGACAACAATTGAGAACGCTACTGCACATGGCGTTTAATTTGACTACAACTGAGAATAGCGTTTAATTTGACTACAACTGAGAATGCTACTGCATAGGGTGATGCAATTTTGCCTTTAATTTGGGATTAAATTGGCCAATCTTGTCATAGATTACCATCACACCTATTTAAAACCATAATTCTTACTAATTGGTTCTTGTGGTAGGACTCTTCCGATGAAGATGGAGAACTGGATGAAACTCCTCATGACCGCAGAACAAGTCTCTGATCATTTCAGCACTTACCTAAAACTATTAATGGAAATTTTGTGTATCTTGATATGAACAAGTATGAAAGTAATTATCTGGAAATGTGTTTGAGAAAGATGATTGAAGCTAGATGTTCAGTAACATATAATAGTTAAAAAAGCCTGTGGTAGCAAGGATTTTAGTTAATATTTTGTATCTTATCTTAAGCATCAATAGGAAAATGTGTTATAGACACCGTGGTTCTTGCTAATGATTCTAACCTGCAAGCTGCTATTGGTTTGCCTTTTCATGTCTCTTTTGATAGAAATAGTTACTCATGAGTCATGACAACACATTGGTGTTCTTGTGTGTCCTCTCAACTGACATTGTTTTGCTTACTAATTGTACAGATATTGTTTCCAATATGCTTTAAGTCCTCATGATACCTATGTTCAAGGAGAAAGACTAAACAATAGAAAATAAAGCCGTCAACTCAAGTGAATGCTCCAATTTACTTAAAAGTTTATGGTACTCTTTCGCTTCAGATTTATGCACTAAGTCATGGTTTAAGGGACTATACCGACTGAAAACATGTCTGAAGTTCTAGTCGATGTCATTCCTGAATAGGCTAATTTGCATCAATAGAACAGGTTCATCTTTGCTTGCCATTTTCTCATTAATTCCTGTCAAACAATCCTTAAAAGTTGACTACATTTTTATAGGCCAGCCATAGATGATGAAGAAATGTAATGATTCATTCCGTTACACCACTTCTATTCTCGTAAATCTCTCATCTTTTAAGTAAAAGTGACCCTAACTAATGAAATTTACCATTGCTAACTACTTTTCTGCCCAGTGAACATATTATGCTACATCTATTCTGAACGGTGAACTATACCTACATCTTTAGCTTCTTTATCAATAGAAAAATCAATCACCATGATATTTTTCGTTCTTAAGCATATACCGCAAAAAATATCCTGTATACCTTCAATAGCTTGCCGTGTCACATACACCCATTATAATGAACCAAAAGCAGAGGTAGTATTACCCTTTGACGTTTTCAGGCCTGAGTACGAGCTTCATGAAGACAAAACTCCAGTTTTAAAACCCTTTTCTTCAAGTCAAGATCAGCTCTACGATGTTTCTCCAACTGTTACATGGAAGTTTTCGATCATTTCAATAAAAAATCTAAGTTATAATTTAGTAAAACAATCAACACCGGCAAAATTACATACATACTTGGGACTCCATATCGTTAATAAGCTTCCAGTGATATAACCTGAATTTCATCTCGTAACTTAGCTATTTCTTCATCTTTAGCTGATAAAAGTTTCTTCATCTTTTCAAAGGTTTCTAGGTGAAACCTCATCAAGAATCCTTCTCAATTCACAATCATCATTTGTTCTAGCTTCGGCTAAAGCTTGCATGATGTCATGTTCAACACGTGATCGACTTCAATTTCAATTGTTTTTGTGATCCTTTTGAAGACCCTTTTGATCCTTCCCACGTACACAAAACAATGATTAGAACTTAAAACAACTTATGATATCTCTTTTATTAGTGCAAGCATTTGTACATTGAATTCTATAGCACAAGGGTATATTTAAATGTCCAAGATAAAATCATATTTTTGACGTATAATACTTTTACAAACGAGGCTTTATTTAACCGGTGCGATGCACTGATTGTGTCTAATATTTCATAGCTAAATGGTTGATGCTTTGCAATCCTTTTCATTTTCACAATTGTATCGAGCTCAAGATATATCACTGTACTTTTTTAGTGTGTCCAACTTTTTTATCTATGGTTTCAACTTGGAACCCATCATTGTCCAACCTTTTTATCTATGGTTTCAACTTCCAACCCATCATTATTAGATTACTAGCAGGGTACTCGCGCGATGCGGCGGCGGGTACCCTGAAATAAAAAATTTCAATGAACCATGTTTTATAATCAGAAACGTTTTATGTGACGATAAATTTGCGGATGCCAAAAGTTTCATGTGGCATATTTCAGTTCTTTAGAAAATTATAGTAAGGTACCAGCGCGTTGCGACGACGGTATCAAGTAATAAAATTTTCAGCAAAAAATGTTTTCAATTTTATGTTTTCTCTTACAATAACTTTACCAATAGCGAAAACATAATGAGTTTGAGTAACTTTAAAAAAAGTGATGGATAATATCAAACTAATTCATATAAAAACAATTGAAAGTGGCGTGATTTTGCGTTGCGCTAGTCAATAATGTTATGGGTTTATTGTCAAATTAGTTGATACTGGTCCGTAGTCACAAGTAATTAGAAACATATTTTTGAAATATATATGTAATAATCAACACCTCGTAATAAATAAATAAAATATATTTTTGAACATGTTTGTATCATTAATATTGTTTATTACACTTGTCCCATATAGATAAAAGATATAAATAAAAGAGTGCTTATAATGTATAAATCTTGTAAAGTATATATTTAGAAAAATGTTTGAATCATTAATATTGTTTATAACACTTGTCCCACATAGATAGAAGATATAAATAAATGAATGCTTATAATGTAAAGAAAACTTACATGTTTAAGCAATCATTTAGAGTTATCCATGAAAAGTATAATAATTAATATACTAATATATTTGAATTATCACTTGTGAATTTACATCTTGCATCATTCGTCTTAAAAAAATTGTCCCGACTTTTACAAAAAACCGTTTTTTACTTTTGTGGTTAATTTTATTTAAAAAAAATCAAATTTTATTTAGATTGGTTCTCGAAACACTCTTACGATATAATAATAGTTTTGGAACTTTGTAGTTTTGCATGCATTTTAAAATCATATTCATTTATATGTGCATTTTTGCATTAAAACTAAACTAATTTAAAAAGAAATAATAAATGAAGCATTAAAATATTGTGAAAGATAAATTAGTAAAAACTATGTATTGTGTACATTATGCATTAAAAATTGTAATGCTTAAAAAACACATTAATGACATCTTAAAAAAAATTAGGAGAGATGGTGCTAAATGCTTTATAAGTAGTATATAGATATCTGTAATATGTATAAAATCAAATAAATTATCACTTGTGAATTTACATCTTTGCATCATCTGTCTTAAAAAAAATTGTTCCGACTTTTACAAAAAACCGTTTTTTACTTTTATGGTTAATTTTATTTAAAAAAAAATAAAAATTTATGAAGATTGATTTTCGAAACACTCGTACGATATAATAGTAGTTTTGGAAGTTTGTAGTTTTGCATGCATTTTAATATCATATTCATTTATATGTGCGTTTTTGCATTAAAACTAAACTAATTTAAAAAGAAATAATAAATGAAGCATTAAAATAATGTGAAAGATAAGTTAGTAAAAACTATTTATTGTGTACATTATGTATTAAAAATTGTAATACTTAAAAAGCATATTAATGACATCTTAAAAAAATTTAGAAGAGATGGTGCTAAATACTTTATAAGTAGTATAGATGTGTACAAATTATAAAGCCTCGTAAAAATAATTTTTAATGATATCATATTAATTGTTTGTGTATGAATGCAATGAATAAGTGGGCGTTGCTAGATTGTAAATAACACATTACATAATACAAAATGAATGTAAATAATACATTACATAATACATAATGAATGACATTAGAATAATCATATATATCAAGATAATAAATTTTGATCCACAAAATATATTTATAACTGTTTTATATAAATAAGAAATAAAACATGTAGTGTCGAAAGCAGAAGTTGCATAACTAAAATGCGAAGTAGTCATGTGACATCCTAACGAATATAATTCGTGACAAATGGTTCTTCAACTCCGTTGTCTAAAACAATTAAATCTTGAACCATATTAGCTCGATCGTTTACATGGTTGTTTTCTTCATTTTCATTGTTAAAATGGTTGGGCGACAAGGCTTGATTGTTTAGTGGCTTTCTCATCTGTTCAACATGACCACTTATGTTGTGAAGGAGAAATCTACTTTCTCGATATGCATATCCATGTTAACGAAGAAACTTACATAATAGACAAAGCTATATGAGTTATAATGGGAAGATATGTACTTTGAGCTAGTAATCTCCACTACGGAGTTACACTTAAATGTTTCTTCCTTGCTTTGCTTCATGACGCACACCATCAACAAACCAGCACCTACATTCTCTTTAACTTCTACAACTGAGCCTCTCAAATTCATTTAAGCACCAAGATTCTCTTTAACGTGTATCACTAAAAAATAATAACAACGCAAAAGCAAGTTGCGTCTTGTAGTTGCTGCTGTAGAAACATAAATATATAAGAAGCTTACAATATAAGGATTAAAGGGTGAGAGAAGGCATCACCTTCGACTCATTTGGGCTGCAAATGCAAGAAAGAAAAAAAAAGAAAACCAAAAGTAAGTCACATATTAAAGTTAGTTTGCAGATGATAAACATAACAATGGAATTTATAATATAAGGATAAAAGGGTGAACGAAGAGACTGCCATTGTAAACACAGAAAGCATCGAGCTGCGCATTATGGCTCATGACCTAGACTCAACATTATGGAGCTTATGAACATTAATATAAAGAACAAAATTATATGATGAAAAAGAGAAGAACTAACCGTCACAAAGGTGGTTGCTTGCTTGTTGAATAAATGTGGGGAAGATTGTATGTGTGGGAAAATATAAGGGCATGTGGTGGTTATTATTCTCGTAAGTGGAAGAGTTACTTACTCAACATACATTCATTGCTCAAGTCAAGAATAAAGAAATCATATGGTGTACACACAAAGACTTTTTGCTTTTCTTTTTTATATAACAGGTATATATACTAATGTTTAATGCTTGATTCAAGAGTTAGAGGTGGAATGACAAACTCCTAAGAAACAAATACTTGCATACATACTACTATTACCCAACACCAAATCACTGCAAAAAACTTAATCATATTGAAACTCATCCGCTCGTGCCTTAATTAAGTATAGACAAAAATACGACATGTGATTAAGAACAACTTCAGTTATACACTATATCCATAGGTAAATAACATAAAACATTATACTCACAAAAAGTACATAATTCATTATCTTAAGAAGTTGGAGTAATTACCCAATGACTATGCAACAATTAAACATGCCAAAAGTCGAGGACAAAAAAGATAAAAAAAAAAATAAAACATGAAGAAAAGGAACCAAAGACCCTAACTAATTCTAATACAAACCAAAGAAAATAAAATTAACCAAACTCGTTTTTCTTTTAGGTCTAAAAATATGCACACATTACTTCCTATATTAACATATATATCAAGTCTTTAACCTTATCTTTTAGGCTTCAAAGCACTGTTTACATGATAGCACATGCAGTCGGATTAATTTCGTCACTAAAATCAGTTGTGTACCGAACCTCAGTGGAGATAGCTTGTGCTAGGTTATTGTATGGATCATCAACTTATCGCACATAAATCAATGGAAACATGGGGAAAAAATAGTGTCATAACAATTAGATACAAATTTGAAACTTGATCATACATGCGTTTTCAAATCGAAAACCAGTCCTATTCTTTTGAATCTGAGTTTAAATTCTTCTTTTGACACATGCTCTTGATCCATTTGATCCCATTGGACGTCCCGTTTTTAAGTTTCTTTGCTCCACAAATCAATGGTGCCTTCATGGAACTCGATCCTTCCCCACCATCGTCACTTCCACCTTTAGCTGAGCCACACCACCTTTTCCTCTAGCACCACCAATTATATGGCCTAATACCTGTCCTATGATGGCTTGTTTAAAGACTTTACTGTGCGAGATATATGGCATGCTATTCGTGATCGTGAAACTGAAGTGGCATGGCATTCATTTGTTTGGTCTACTTATGGAATTCCAAGGCATTCTATTCATGTATGGCTTATTATGAGGAAACGCTTAAAGACTCAAGATCGCCTGAGGCAATGGGACGTTGGCAGTGATGTCGACTTAAAGTTGCTTCGTTGCCCGTTATGTAAGCTTCAACCCGACACCCATGAGCATCTATTTTTCGAATGTTATTTTGCGGCTAATGTGTGGAAAGGTGTGCTTCAAGCGGCTGAACTTCCTGATGTACCACCAGTTTGGAGTGATATCATGGATTGGATAATACCCATGGCAAAAAAGAACAATGTTACGAGCATTGTAGGTAGACTTATAGTGGTTGCGACAGCTTATTATGTATGGCAAGAGCGGAATCAGAGGCTCCATGGGAAGAAAGCAAGAAAGGCTGAAGAGGTAATGAACATTATTGTTGACATGGTGAGGTCTAAGCTAGCGTCCATCAGATTCAAGAAAAAAGCTCGTGTTGAAAACGTGAAGAGAATTTGGAAGCTGCCATTGCATGAGTAATTATGTCGAGGTTGTCTAGAGTCATTGTATTTCATTAGTTATCTATGTGTGTGGCTCTAGTTTCGTTTATGGTCGTGGTGTTTGAGCATGTTCAAACACGGTGGTTTTTATTTCCTTAAGAGTGGCTCATCACCACTCTTCTTTGTTCGAAACTCATATTTTTTGTTTCAATATACTTCACCGGGTACAAACCCTTTACCCAAAAAATGAGAGCATTATTAAGAGCCATCCAAAAGTTCTAATAACTCCATGTTTCTTTGTATACCTTCCGTTAAAACTAAAGCTCTTTTGTGTGCCTCCATTGAAAGAGACCTTTGATGCGTATGCATTCAATTCTCTATATTGATAAATCAATGTAGAGGTTTTGTGTAGCTTTAGCTATATTATATCGTGCTTAATTTAATTAATTTTGTGCACAACAACTCTTGCAGATTAAATTAAGCACTTCAATCTTTAGATAGTAAAGATTAGTATCTTTATAGGCATCATTATACAATATTCTTTATAAGTTGGCACAAATTAAGGTAATGTCGTGTATGAATATCGATCTGTCAGCTAATGGAAGATTGTCACTCCTCTTACCAAATCACATATGGAGATAACCTCAACGATAGTAGGAGATGAGCTTATTATTTAGGAGTATTGTTCTGCGAAAAATGCAGGTTGTTTCAAGCTAAGAGGTCAACGAAATTTCAACTTAACGAGATCAATAAGGCAGTGCACTGTTAACTACTCAGAATTTATTCTATCATTACTAGCAGGGTACCCGCACGTTGTGGTTGCGGGTACCATGCAATTAAAATTTTCAGTGAGAAATGTTTCACTTCTATTTTTCGATACAATAATTTTACGGATGACACAATTTTAGTTTTGAACAATTTTAAGCAATAACAAGTTAACTCATATAAAAGCTGTAGATTACCCACGTGGTATTGTGGCACTACAAAGGCGGTAGAAGTATGAGGTTAAAATAACTGACAATGACCCGTAGCCGCAAGTTATTTTTAATAAAAACACTATATCGAATTTTAAAAATCATTTACGTCAAGTTAAGAAAATTTGGTTCTATTAAAATACACCTTATAAGTTTTTTTAACACTTGTATTGATTATTAACAATGTTTATTATATTTATCTCACATGGGTAGAAAATACAAATAAAAAGGTATCTATAAAGATAAAAAAAAAACCTAAATATTCAAGAAATCACGTGGAGTAATTTTGAAGAGTATAATAATTATTATATAAATATATGTAATAAATATAAAATCATATAATTAGCACTTAGCATTTTGCACATTTGCATCATTTGCTTTAAAAAAATCATCTGACTTTCTATAAAACACAATTTTTAGTTTTTATGGTATATCAAGACAAATCTAAAAGGTGTATATGTTGCTTCTCGAAACACTCTAACGATTTAATAATATTTTCGAACATTATAATTTAATATGCGTTTTGAAACTCTATTGATTTAATAATATTTTTACATTGAAAATGAGAATATATTTTCTGTTATATTGATTTGTATAATAATTTTAGTAACTTGTATTTTTCATTTAGGGGGTCTTTTAATAATGTAATTAATTAAACGTTGACCAGTCAAATTTTTATATGTGTTGGTGTATTATTTGCGTGTACATAGTGCTTAGCGATTTATAATTACTTAAAATTTATTTATGAAAAAAAAATAAAAAATTAGATGAAAAGGTCTAAAATGCTTTACATGTATAAATTAACGCATTATAATTCGATAGTGATTTCCCAAATAGCCGCTACTTAACTGTGACCATTACAAAAGTCATTTAGCTATGAATTTATGACCGAATACTTATTTGCACCAACCATATCTTTAACTACAAATAAAGAGTTTACGAGGAATTTTGAAAACTGAATTGTTAATCTTAAAAAGTTGAAACCTAACTACTCTTTAAAGATTTCATATTTGACTAGCATGGTACCCGCGCAAAGCAGCGGTATACTAAATATGTACTTTTTGTCATATTTTGATCATTTAGTGGTATGCAATGATAGTCGGTATATGACGGTCTACCTGTTTGATAGTTCTAAAAAAATAACGCGTGTTTAAATTTTCGTAAAATATATTAATACAAATATAGATTTTCTTAATTATATTCATTTGAACTTAGTAAAAATTGAATGTATATGATAACCTTAGAACTTTAAACTTGTATTATTGTAGGTTAGTAACATTCATTTTAATACTAAAATTTATTGTGTCATTAGTGTACATTATGATGCAATTAGTGTAGTATTTAATTATATGAATTACTAAATATAGTAATATGTGTAAGCTTAAAAAATTAAGACTTCTATTTATAAAAGTCTCAAATGCTTTATAAATAGTTATAGATTATAGATTATAGATAATTGATAAAACAAAAACACGATACCCCGTAAATATTTCATATTTGATGATTTGATAAAACCAAAAACACGGAATGTCTATTTACGGAATTAAAAAAGTTTCTAAAAATTGAAGACCCACGGTCAAGCAATCTCTATATAACAAACCGTAGTTGACTTGATAATGCAATGAGAATACTTTTTAAAACTTATAATCTCTTCTCTATATATATGATTTGAGAACATAAAAATTCTACTTATAAAGAGTGTACGTGTTTATATGAAATCTGGAAACTTAAATTAATATTGTTTGCTTAAATTACTTTTAAGTACCCTTTAATACACCTTAAGCTTGATCAATTCTACACCTGACAACTTTTCAAAACACACAATATATCAATTTTAAAAAACAAACGCTTTGCACCAAGGGTCGAACTAGAATCACAATTTCGCAAATATAATTATTTGCCGTTATAAACCCGCTTTGTGTGTGTATTCGTCTAGGAATAAACAATGTGTGATATACAATTCCATATTATTATTGTTTTTTTAAATTCAATATAGTAGAAATTGATAACAAAATTGAGAACACGCGACTAGTTTTATTATAGTAGTTCATGTTAGGGAGTGTTTACTTTTTCCTTTATTCCCTCTTAATAAAATTAACGTGAGCCTAAAACCATTACAATCTCTTAATTGAGGTACTCATTAAAAACTACATTCTCCCTAATGAGTAGTCAATTAAGACGTTTATATGTAAATTCTTAATTTAGTAAACACCCTAAAAACTAAGGGGAATTGCATATATACTAACTAAAACTTAAAAATTTACATATTTCTTTATAATACAAGTTCTTAATGCATGATGTATAATACAACTTAAGCATGTTTTAGGTATATATACAAACTAGAAGGGCACCCGCGTAATCGTGGCGGCGGGAATTACCGATGCATAATTTTATCGGTTCTCGGAAAAGAAGAGAGTGTGTTTCGTATTGGTGTTTGATTTTTTAGGTTGGCTTATACCATTGAGGTTTGGACTGTTACAAGTCGACACTTAATGGATTGTATAAATATTTGATTGTATTAAAGAATTGTATAAATATTTGAAGGCTGTTACAAAGTATATGATGTGATGTTACTTTTTAGAGTTAATTGCATTTTTGGTCCCTGTGGTATGGCCAAATTGCAGATTTGGTCCCTAAAACATTGAAAGTGCACCAGAGGTCCCCATTTTCAAGTTTTCGTTGCATGTTTAGTCCTTGATCAACATCAAATGACTAAAATACCCTTGTCTTCTTCTTTTCCTATTTTCTTTTCAGTCCACCTTTTGAGTTTTTTACATAAATGGTCCTTGTGTCTTGCCAAGTTCTATAGATTTAGTCCGATTTTTTTTTATTATTTATTTAACTATTAATATTTATTTAACTATTAATATTACATAAATGGACCAACAGTGTAATTTTCAAAAAAAATTAAAAACAAATTCAAAAATTTTCAAAAAATTTTTTTTGAAAAATTTATTTGGAAAAATTTTTGAATATTTTTTTTTAAAACAAAAAAAAAAATTTTGAAATTTTTTTTTGACAAACCTTTTTTGAAATTTTTTTTCAAAAAAAAAACCTTTTTGAATTTTTTTCGAAAAAAATTTTCAGAAAAGTTTTTTCGAAATTTTTTTTTCGAAAACAAAATTATTCGAAATTTTTTTTTCAAATTTTTTTTGGAACTTTTTAGAAAAATTGGTTAACTTATATTAGCCATTAGATCAAAACCGGATGAAAACATATAAAAACAGACAAAAACGCATAAAAACGTTATTAAAACGTATAAAAACGGATAAAGACGAATAAAAACGTGAGAAAACCGGACAAAATCGTACAAAACCGAATGAAAACGTATAAAAACAAACAAAAACGTATAACCAATTTTTCTATTAAGTTCCAAAAAAATTTCGAAAAAAATTTTTTTGAAATTTTTTTTCAAATAATTTTGTTTTCGAAATATTTTTTTTGAAATTTTTTTCGAAAAAACTTTTCTGAAAAATTTTTTCGAAAAAAAATTCGGAAAAAAAAAATTCAAAAATTTTTCCAAATAAATTTTTCAAAATTTTCTAAAAATTTTTATGAAAATTTTCTAATTTTTTTTAAATTTTTTTTGAAAATTAAATTGTTGGTCCATTTATGTAATATTAATAGCTAAATAAATATTAATAGTTTAATAAATATTAAAAAAAAATCGGACTAAATCTATAAAACATGGCAAGACACAAGGACCATTTATGTAAGAAACTCAAAAGATGGACTGAAAAGAAAATAGGAAAAGAAGAAGACAAGTGTATTTTAGTCATTTGACGTTGATCAGGGACTAAACATGCAACGAAAACTTGAAAATGAGGACCTCTGGTGCACTTTCAAAGTTTTAGGGACCAAATCTGCAATTTGATCATACCACAGGGACCAAAAATGCAATTAACTCTACTTTTTATTTATGAAAATTGTTGTGGAAGCTATATGGTGAATAACATTAACTAATGGCTTATTAATTTCCTATTCAAGAAATGTTTTTGTCTTAAAAATTTTAAGAATTTTTTATTTAGAAAGTCTTAAACACTTTATAAAATAGTATAGATATATAAATTTTAATGAGTATATATGCAATTGCTTTAAAAACTAAAACACCCTTAATTTACATTTTAAAAGCAGCAAGCCCAAAGAACCAGGAGCCCTTGAAAAGCCCAAAAATGCCACAAGCTCTTTCAAACTAGGGCGTCTAATATCATATTACAACACGCGCACACGCACCGGTTAATTCTGACATTATCGTCCGCACAGGATCCAAGCAAGTAAGATCCTCTTTGTCGTGTTTTTTTGTAAGATAAGGTTCATTTCTGTGTTAATTGTCATTGATGTTTTTAGTGTTATTGTTGCTGTTGTCTTAATTGCTTTTATTTAACAGCTCAAACTTCCAGTATGCTCCCCTAACCATACTTGTAAAATAGTCCTTTTTTTTTTTTTTTTCCTTCTTATTTTTATAAATCAATATTTGACTTTTAAATAAAGGGAGTTGACACTCCCACCACAATTTTTGATTCAAATACCATTTTACACTACAATACGTAATTCACAATTATTGCATCAAAAAAATGATAGGAATATCAACTCCTTTAAATAAAGGTGTAGGTCATTAAATAGCAATGAACTTTACAGTTTTTGTAAGTGAACTAAAAAGTGTTCCTTTAAATGTTGCAGATTTCAAAAAAGTGTTCAAATATGTCGTTTAGGTGACGGGTCATACTCCAGAATATGACACATGTCACTGTTTCTTAAGTGACACGTCACATAAATGTGAAATACCTTGAAGTGGAATCATGTTCTTTTGAACTGAAAGTTCAACCTCTTTTTCATTGGACAGGTGACAGAATGGAAGGTGGCGGGCTTAATTGTTGGACGACCACCAGAAATACCAGAGTACAAAACAGATGTAAAGTTTACATTTCAGTATGCAATTTAAGTTTATTGTATTCCCTTAGGCATTATAATCCCTTTGTTTTACTTATCTATTTCGTTCCTGTTAGGTTACCCTAGTGCAAACGTTTGTTGATGATCTTAACAAGACGAGGATACTTGAAGGGGTTAAGTATGGCTATTTTGCAGAGCGCGAAAAATCAAGGGTGTGTACTTTTTTGTTTATGTAGATATGCTCTTTTGTGCACACTTCTGTTTGTATTACGAATTAAGTATCAAAATATACACACCCTCTATGTAGCTTTGTTGCTTAATTTAATATTGCGTTAATGAGTAAATGATTGTTGTGCTAATATTGGTACAGCGTGTAGACTGTTTGTTGGAGCCTTTCGCTTTGGACCACGATTTAGTAAGAATAAATGGAAAAGCTGATGCTGCTGTGTTGTTGCAGGTATATTATATCCATTTTTTTGCTATAGAACTCATATAGCAACAAAAAAAATGAGTGTAAAAAAAAGATTTATAAGGTTTTGCTTGTTTATGCGAATGAGAATTATACAGCTTTGATCTAAAATTGGAATTCCTAATTCATTTGTTGGTTTATTGCAGGATTATCTAAAGGATTCACAAAAGTATGCCTTTCATCTTCTGAAAATTGAAACATGACATGACTTTTGCCTTCTAATGTGTAAGAGGTTTTAGTTGACTGGATTTGGCAAAACATATTAAAGTAACTATTATTGTTGTAATAATTATCTTTTCTAGACTTCTGATGCAACAATGACCCCTTTTGGAATAACTTACAGTCTTACATTATCTAATGTTTTTAGCAGGCATTTAATGTCTAATTAAGAATGGTCTCAAAGTGTAAAAATAAAGTATTGGTGTTTCTACATGATCATTATTGGTTGCGTCAGTTTTAGGCCCTTGTGGTTTGTAATTATGCGCATTGATCCAAACAGTCCTATGAACTACTCTTGTACAATGTTGTGTGAGTAGAGCTTGGATGATTTTTCTACCGGTAGTTATCTAAAAGGTTTAAGTGCAATATTGGTAGTTGTTACAAGAATGGGTAATCTGTAGGGTTGTAAACGAACCGGAAGAACACGAACATATCCATGTTCATGTTCGTTCATTTAATTTTAACCGGACAAATAAGCGGACACGAACGCTTAAATGAACGAATTTTCTTGTTCATGTTCGTTTATTAAGAAAATGAGTTGTTCATGTTCGTTCATTAAGACACTAAACGAACATAAATGATCGAAAATAAATGAAAATAGACAAACAAACATAAACTTTATTAAATAATGCACAATATATTATTTTATAAGTGTATTTTGTTTAAACAAACTAATTTTAAAATTATACAACTAAAAGATATGATATACGAACATAAATAAATAAATGAACCTAAACGAACATTAACGAATGCATAATCGGACGTTCACGAACATAAATGAACGGACGCGACTTTTGTTCATGTTCATTTATTAAACTAAACAAACGTAAACTATTGTTTGTGTTCGTTCATTTAATAAGTAAACGAACATAAACGAACTCTTTACCGAATGGTTCATGAAATGTTCACTGAACGTTCAGTTTGTTTACAGCCCTAGTAATCTGAATATTGGTCTAAATTTGATTTGTTGGATAAGGGAGAAGATATCAGAGGATTTTAGTTAACAATTGGCTAGTCGAATGAGTAAACTATGAGTTATGATCCTAACCATTGCCTCTAATAATGTGCATAACTTGTGTATTCCTTTAACACCTGTGTGCGCATAGCTCAGCTGGTGTTTGGATGTGTAGGGCTCTCCATTGGTGGATTTTAGTTAACAATTGGCTAGTCGAATGAGTAAACTATGATTTATGATCCTAATCTCCTCCCACATGATAACTCGGATCCAGTCAGTTGTTCAGTTTGTCTCACAGACTACTGTCAGGGCAGAAAAACAAGGGGAGCCCATCAAACTTTTTGGCACAAGCTTCTTAATCATCTTAAAAATAGTGATATATAGCGATCCAGCTGCGATTGAATTACTTAGCAGTGCCAACGTTGAAACATCGAGATAGTAGGAACTTCCATTCATTTCCTGTAAAAGCGTCTCTACATCATCATAGTGCTTGTTCTTTAGGTATCCTTGAAGAAGAGCAATGTAAGTACCATTACTTGGCGTAAAACCACTCTCTTTCATTTTAAGAAACATATGTTTTGCATCATTCACGAGACCTTCACTACAAAAACCATGAATCATCAACTCATATGTGCGATCGTTAGGTGTCATACCCTTGACAGGAAGGTCATCAAAAACAGCCCTTGCAATATCAAGCTTCTCACATATGAATGCCCACTGAATAAGGAAATTATACTCATACATATCTCTGTCTAGGTTGCTAGGACCCATCAAAGTAACCAACGAGATCGCCTCTTCCACTTGATCGCTGGAGCACAAACACTCTAAAAGAACGTGATAAGTAAATTCATCGGGCACATGGCCTAGTGCATGCATCCTCTTAAGAAATTCGTGTGCTTCTGGGCTACGCCCAACGGAACAAAGCCCTTCTATAATTATTTTGTAAGTGACTGCATTGGTTCCTATAAGTTTTTTCCTCATTTCGTGAAAAGTACGGATGGCTTGGTCTGCCTCGGAAGGGAGCTTATCAAAATACCCCTTCAACATAATGTTATAAGTAACAATATGAGGGGCAGCATCAGCAAAAACCATTCCATTAAGAGTTCTCTTTGCGTTGTCCATATCACCCAGCGAAGAGTAACAATCTATGAGTGAATTGTATGTTACAGTGTCCGGATGAAAACCTCTTTCCATCATGGTGTTGAGAAGATCTTCAGCTTTTCCGATATGGCCCTCTTTGCAACATTCTTTAATTAGTATGTTAAAAGTCTGCCGATCTGGAGAGATGCTTTTATCCATCATGTGTTTTAGCAGCTTAGAGGCTTTGCTCAAACGACCCAAGAAACAAAAGCTATCAATTAAAGAGTTGTAAGTGAAGACATCTGGTGTGATACCTTGGTTGTTAATCATTTCTTTAAAAAGCTCAAAAGCCTCATCTACCCGTTGCTCCTTGCAAAGACCATCAATGATGGCGCTATATCCAACAATATCAGGCTTACAACCTCTTTCATTCATTAGTCTAAGCAAATCAGTGGCAGTTATAACACCATCAGGACCTACCTTGCAAAGTGCCTTAATAATTGTATTGTACATGGTTAAATCAGGTTCACAAACTCCCTTGTTAATGAGGCGCTTGAGCAATTTCTCTGCGTCGCGAATCTTGTCTTCTCGAACAAGTCCGTTCAAGAGACTACTGAAAGTGACCACATCAGGACTAACACCTCTCATGAGACAACTCCCCAAGACAGCAAAACCGGCTTTGTTCGCAAGAACGCAATTGGCAACAAGAGTCGACAACAACGTTCATAGTATCATAATCAACAGGTACACCAAGTGAGCACATATGCTTATAAAAATCTACACTAGTAGAATAATGCTTCATACTGTTAACGGCACTCAACAACTTATTCCATTGAAAAGCTTCAAAGCATCATTCAAGTTTGCAACTTTTGATGATTCGTCATTTGTACAATAAAACTTGGAACCGAATCTTAAACCTAACGAAAAAGGGTTCTTTGAAGGATGAGCAAAAGATTTCGTACCTTTCGATTTTAAGAAAACATTTACAGCAGATCTTGTGCGATTCATCATCTTGGTCTATTTGTGTCTCCGACAAAGAAACCAAACCAAAATGAATTTTGGGGAAACCTAGTTTACCTTTTACTCCCAAATTACATGGTTTGCTTTTGTTGACACTCATGGTCTCTCGACTTTCAAGAACTCAAATGTAGTCCTTCACTCACAAACGTTTTTCACCACTCGTCACTGTTTTCCACTATGCATAATGTAATAATATACTCCCGAGTTAATTGCATTTTTGGTCCCTGTGGTTTGGTCAAATTACAGATTTGGTCCTTAAAACTTTGAAAGTGCACCAGAGGTCCTCATTTTCAAGTTTTCGTTGCATGTTTAGTCCCTGATCAACATCAAATGACTAAAATACTCTTGTCTTCTTTTTTTTCCTATTTTCTTTTCAGTCCATCATTTAAGTTTCTTACATAAATGGTTCTTGTGTCTTGCTATGTTTTACGGATTTAGTATGATTTTTTTATTATTATTTATTTAACTATTAATATTAGTATTATATTTTTTATAATTTTTCGTCTATTTTTATATGTCCGTTTTTCTAACATTTTTGTCCGTTTTCGTCCGTATTTATACGTTTTCGTCCATTTTTATACGTTTTCGTCCGTTTTCATACGTTTTCGGCTGTTTATATACGTTTTGTCCGTTTTATACGCTTTCTTCCGTATTAATACATTTTTCTTACGTGTTTATCCGTTTTTATACTTTTTCATTTGTTTTTATCCATTTTCATCCGTTTTTATACATTTTCGTCTGTTTATATACGTTTTCGTCAATTTTTATACGTTTTTCTTAGATTTTTATAAGTTTTTCTTACGTTATCATACGTTTTTATTCGTTTTAATACGTTTTAGTTCGTTCTGATCTGCTTTCATCCGTTTTTATACGTTTTCAACCGTTTATATATGTTTTCGTCCGTTTTTATACGTTTTCGTAAGTATTTATACATTTTGTCTATTTTTAGACGTTTTCATCCGTTTTCGTCTGTATTTTTACGTTTTCGTCCGTTTTTTTTACGTTTTTATATGTTTTCGTTTGTTTTTTACGTTTTAATCAGTTTCGTCCGATTTTATACGTTTTCGTCCATTTTTCTTCCGTTTTTGTCTTTTTTTTCATTTTCGTCCATTTTTTACGTTTTCGCTCGTTTTTTACGTTTTCAATTGTTTTTATATGTTTTCGTCGCTTTTTTATACATTTCGTCCGTTTTTTTACGTTATCATCCGTTTTTACGTTTTCGTTCGTATTTTTACGTTTTCTTCCATTTTTATACGTTTTCGTTCCTTTTTACGTTTTCCTCTGTTTTCGTCTGCTTTTTTACGTTTTATACATTTTCGTCCGTTTTTTATGTTTTCGTCTGTTTTTATCCATTTTCGTTCGTTTTTTAGTTTTCATCATTTCTTATACGTTTTCGTTTGTTTTTTTACGTTTTCGTCTGTCTTTATACATTTTCGTCCGTTTCTTTACACTTTTGTCCGTTTTTATACATTCTCGTCCGTTTTTATACGTTTCCATATAAGAACGGATAAAATGTAAAAAAGGAGACAAAAACGTATAAAAAGGGACGAAAACGTATAAAAACAGATGAAACGTAAAAAAAGAGACGAAAACATATAAGAATGGATAAAAATGTAAAAAACGGACGAAAATGTATAGAAACGGACGAAAACGTTTAAAAACGGATGAAAACGTAAAAGAACATACTAAAACGTTTAAAAATGTATGAAAACGTAAAAAATAGATGAAAACGTAAAAAAACAGACGAAAACGTATAAAAACAGATAAAAACTTAAAAAATATAAGGCGCATAAACGTATAAAAACGGACGAATACATAAAAAAACAGACGAAAACATAAAAAAAACGGATGAAAATGTATAAAAACGGACAAAAACGTATAGTAACGGAGGAAAATGGATGAAAACGTAAAAAACGGACAAAAACGTATAAAAACAGACGAAAACATAAAAAAACAGACGAAAACGTAAAAAACGGACGAAAATGTATAAAAACGGACAAAAACGTATAAAAACGGACAAAAACGGATGAAAACGTAAAAAGACGGACGAAAACATAAAAAAACCGGACGAAAACGGATGAAAACGTAAAAAAAGGACGAAAACGTATAAAATGGACAAAAACGTAAAAAAACGGACGAAACGTATAAAAAAGTAAAAAAAATGAACGAAAACGTATAAAAACGGACGAAAACGTAAAAAGACGGACGAAAACGTAAAAAATATACGAAAACGTAGAAAAACGGACGAAACCGTTAAAAAATGGACAAAAACATCAACTTGACGGTCAAACTAACAAAAATAGTGGTTAAGGGACCAAACCCGTAATGGGTCAAAACCATAGGAAGTAGATTTGCAAAAAAAAAAAAAAAAAAAAAAAGGTGTCTGGACTAAATATGTTAAACCCAGGGACTATTTATGTAAGAAAACTAAAAAGAAAAAGAAAACATTAAATGACTAAAATACCCTTAGGGGGCGTTTGGTTGGGGAATTTGAAATTCCGGAATTTTAATAACTAGAATATTTAAATTCTTGAGAATTTAAAATTCCGGAATTTAAAATATTTTCGCATGTTTGGTTGACAGAAATTTATAATTATTTTCTTATTTTTTTAATATAAATTTCATAATTATTCTCTTTAAAAGTTTATAAAAAAAATAATTATAAAAAAAAATTATAATTTTTTTTTAAAAAAGTTTATAAAAAAATTTATAAAAAAAGTTTATAAAAAATTTATAAAAAATGTATAAAAAAAGTTTATAAATTATTTATAAAAAAAGTTTATAAAATTTACAAAAAAAAGTTTATAAAAAATTTATAAAAAAAGTTTATAAAAAAAAGGTTAAATTTTTTTTCTCATAAATATTCTATTTAAAGGTTTATAAAAATTTTATAAAAAAAGTTTATAAAAAATTTCTAAAAAAAGTTTATAAAAAATTCATAAAAAAGGTCTATAATTTCTTTTTTCATAAATATTCTATTTAAAAGTTTATCAAAAAACAATAAGAAAAAAAATTTATAAAAAAAATTCCAAGGAAATTAAAATTTCTCACTTTTCGGAGGCATTTTAATTCTCTCCATTTTTGCAATTCGTGGAATTGTAAATTCCGGAATTTGAGATACCAAACACGATTTTGAAGGGAATTAATATGCAAATGCCCCCAATATACCCCAACCAAACACCTCCTTAGTCTGTGTGGACCCAGGGACCAAACATGCAACGAAAACTTGAAAATGGGGACCTTTGGTGCACTTTCAAAGTTTTAGGGACAAAATTTGCAATTTGGCCATACCATAAGGACCAAAAATGCAATTAACTCTATACTCCCTCCGTCCAATATTAAGTGTCCACTATTCATATGCACAATGTTTTAAAAAATTCCACTAACTACACTCTCCACCAATCAAATATCATTTTCACTCACTAAAGTCTCATCTCATTGGTTGAAATATTCTGTGGACACTTAATTTGGAACATTTAAAGATTCCATTGTTGACACTTAAATTGGGACGGAGGGAGTATCTGGAATTCAAAACTATGGTTAAAGAAAAATTGTGAAAGCTTCGCTTCATCGTGATAAAATAGTACATTACTATAATAATACCGTTTTCATATAGCAATTGCATCGCGATGCACAAGTCAAAGCTTCTACACGCTTCATCGCGATAAAATAGTACAATACTATAATAATACCGTTTTCATATAGCAATTGCATCGCGATGCACGGGTATCTTAGATAGCATGCGATAAAGTTATTCCTAAATATTCTCGACATGCGTAAAGTTATTATTACGAAAAATATATAATCAAATAATATTTTTTGTTAGATGGTTTGATTATGTAGGATATTGGTTATTGTTTTAATCAAAGAACTTGTATAAAGATTGAATCAAACAAGAAGGTTTTAGAGAGAGAGAGATGGGTGAGATACTTTCTAGAGAGAGAAAGAGATGAGAGAAAAAGAAGTTGTATGATTAAGAGAAATGAAAGCACCAACCCTCTCCACATGTGGAGAGGGCTATTTATAGTTCTTACAAATAACGCCACCTACGGGCTGTGGATCAGGCATACATTGGGTAAAGACCCGTCCGTCCTCCACGGTGTTGCTCTAAACTAAATAACTAACTAATAAATAACGTAATTAACTACAAGTCTAAGAGCTAACATATGCTAGACTATAATTGGGGTGACCGACACTTTAACATGAAATTTCCAATTCCTAACAATCTCCCCCTAAGGGAGGTCACCCCATGAAATACATTTTGCTTCCTAGCATTCTATCTTTGACTTCGTTCTTGAGCTCGTAGACTTTAATTCTTCACTTCCGCAATCTTTGTGCATTAGTAGCGATTCTTCAAAGTCCGCATAGTTTTGTACTTTTGTGGAGGCCTTTGAACTGATCCACATCTTTGATGATCTTCGAGCTTTCTTTGAGATCATCAGCCACAGCAAATCTCTGGATCATCCATAGTTGTGTTGCCTTCATGTGATGTTGTGACTTTTGGACCGACATGCTCACACTTTCTGGATCATGACATCTTTTTATCAGACTAGCGGAAGCTTTTACTGGTTCATGATATTTGCAGCAGCTTAGCAGAAGCATAGTATAGAAATATCAGAGCCAGGTTATGTAGATAAGCACAAGTCATGATTTCTTCAATTAAGTGTGGATGCTGT